>OX637264.1:1642788-1735376 GCA_951799465.1 Leptophobia aripa | reverse complement strand
TGGGATATCACAATACTTTAGAGTTTAAAAGACTAGCCTTATAATTTAACATAAGTATTATCATCAATTTCTATGATGTCTTGTCTATCATTTCTTTCTTTCCAGTGCAAATATACAACACACCCAATAATGATAACTATTATAGCAGTTAAAACAAATACACTCTTAAGAATAACTTTGCTTGGAGTGACAAATAACTGAGCTTTCCATTGTGAAGGATCATCGGGTGGAGCTGGTATTAAAACTATTTGGGAATTTGGTATAATTCTGAGTCCCAACTTTAGAGTAACCAGAGAGACCCACGGTTAATGTATCAACAAAATTTGGAGTGCGATCTAGGCCAAATATAGAATAGGGTAATTGCAGCACGTAGTATGCAGATTGTGGTAATTGGGCACAAACACCAGTCCTATATGTCCCTTCCTGAGACCATGTATTGTAGCCTATTTTTGGTCCTGGCAAATTAGTTCCTGTAAAGAATATTTTTAAATTAGTTTTTATATGAATATATTATATAATTTGCTATTGTAACCAAAAGTATAGTTTTACCAAATGTAACTTTTCTTGTATATAAAGTGCCATTTATTGTTGGTACTTTTTTATTGCTAAGGCCAGTTACAACAATTACTTTAATGAAATTAGTGTCATACTCCAATTCATTACGAAAAGCTTTCATTAAATATTTTCCTGTGTGTTATATTTTTTTGTATATAAATTACATCCAGAACTCCATCCATATAGAAGTCATAAAATGTTCCCATAACAACATTAGTTCCAAAAGAATTAAATTTTTCCCATTGAACTTCAAATGTTCTATAAAATTTACATCCTGGTAGATTGCATGGTACATTGTGCATTAGAAATACTTTGGTTTCGTTATTATTATTTGTAGGACTAAGTGTCATGAGAATATCTGGATATCCATCCATATTGTAATCACCACTTCTCATGGTTATTGTGTCTAAATAAGGCTCATCTCTAGGTGGTATAAAATGCCATAGAGTTCCTTTCCCATCATTAAAATCAACTTGTAAATCATGCCACTGTTTATTATCATATATCAGAATTGTGCTGTTAATGCAGCCAAGATCATAACACACTGGTAAAACTAAAAAAAATTCACCAGATAATGCAACATCAATAAATAATGCTTGACCGTAAATTGTTGCAAAGCCAACGAGAAGTTCAATACTGTTATTATATTTAAAACCACTTGGTTCTTCATTTAGCCAAATTTCAACATCCAAAGTTGTGGTTACTAAAAGGTCAGCTGCATTATCATCATTTACATCTAAAAATGAATGCGAATGAGGCAATTTAATTTCCTTGTACTTATCATTGCCCATAGAAATTTCCATTGGAGTAGACCTTGTATTGTCAAATACCCAAAAAACTCTTTCCTTTTGAGCATTCATACCAAAAAGATCTAATATCATATCACGATTATAATCAAGTGCTAGTGGTTGGCCAAAAGTTACTGCTTTTATAAAAAGGGCATCAGTACAATTAAGATCTGCCAATCCACCCCATAGTATATGGACTTCATGTAGAGATGTATGATTTTGAACTGCTTTTGTAAATAAAATATCCATATAAGCATCTCCATCAAAGTCACCTGGGACTATACTGGTAATGATGTCATTGCTGAAATTACAACTAAGAGAAGGTCTTAGAAAAGGCTCCTTATCATGGGCTAAAAGCACCTCAATACTTGATCCATTTATAATAAAGGCATCTGTCAATTCATCAGAATTAAAGTCACCAAATGCAGCAATTAGGCCTTCATTGCTTCTTCCAAATGAACTTTCTGTCATATCACTAAGAGAAATTACGCTTTTAAAAAGTAAAAGTAAGGGTAAGAATATATTCAACCATTTTGAATCCATTTCGAAGCCTTGATATAAAGAAAACTACTGATTTAGAACCCGTCTATGAAGAATCAAGTAAATCTACTGTAGAAACTTCGTACATACTCTAATCTTATTGCTATATGTTTGGTTTTAACTTAATTAGTTGTGACATTTGTATGTACAATTCTTAAACAAAGAGTAGTTGATACAATTCATCAAACACAATTATTTTAGTAAATAACAATTAATAATGACTACTTATTTACTTTTGGAAAAGAGTGTATTGCAATCAGATCACAGATGATATTGGTCAATCTACTCTATTATTCTATTATATACATAACTCAATTCACAGTCAAACGTAAAAGAACAAAAAAATTGAAAAAGTATCTATGTTCATATTTTTTTAGCAACAAAAATTGTTTATGATAATACACTCTACTGAGAAGTGAGAACTACAGAGTACATATAATATATTGAAATACCATATAGACTGAAATTATTAATTTTTAACCAACATAATATATTTAGAATAATTGATAAGTAATTTAACTATTATTTAATTTTCTATGAATAAAAAGCCCGGGTTTGTCTTTCGTTTGTCTATCGTTACATGTTAAAATAATTTGGAAGAATAGACACAAAGCAGACAGACAGACAACAGCGTTTGGTCCATAAGCTTTTTTATCTGTATATTTTCTTCACCTATGCTTTACTTTGACATTGTCATTCCAGTCAGCAGTCGTTGTCACTATTTACAAATAAAATTTCAAAGAGTATCATTATAGATAAAAAAATAGTTAGTGATTGTGAATTGTGTACCTATGGGCTATGCATACATACTACATAGCTTAGGAAAATTGTGCTAAATTGTTGTGGCGAGTTGTCCATGAAATTGTAAAATTAAATAATTTAGTTTGATTTAAGGATATTGCACGGTGAATATAGACAGTATTTAGACCATTTGATGCTAGTGTTTGTAAGTAAATCACTTCAAAGTATCAAAGAAACTGAGTGTTGAGCCTATAATCCGGATTCACATTAAAGTCTTGTCGTTGTGTTGCTTTACGTTTTAACACATTCATACTGTTTTATCGTGTTGGGAGTATTTTTAGAATCGCCTGCAGTATTGGAGCTCCATGTCTTTGTAAACATATTATTATGATTGTGAATAGTTGCGCTGTTTTTATGTGAACTTTTGGATTATATCTAAGTGTTTTTAAAAGTTTTAACAACGATGTGATATAAGTTGAATATTCTTCTGACCATAAAACTATACCAAGAAGCTTAATTGATTTTATGGTAAGTAATTTTTCTAAGATAATATTATTTCAACTTTTTGAATTAAATAATAGGTGAAGTAAAAAATATATGTATATTTTCTCAGTAAAAGTGAATAAAATATTTTGTGCAATCTTACTTCTCATCATTTGCTTAAACAATAATCCAAATAAATGTTATCTTAATAAAGAAAATACTGCTCAATCCAAAACAAATTACTATATAAATTACAGAATTATGTATCTATAGTATACTAGCATACAAAATATTTAATTGAAAAGAATTTCTTTAAAATGATGAAGTCTGGTGACTTACTATCCAAAAGCATTAACAATTATGAAACCTGCATATAATAAATCATTATTGGTATCTTTTGAATAATTTGCCATTTGCCAACACAGATCACTCACACTTGGGAGTGATCTGCATGTGCCAATTACTTTGAAATAAATTTAAATCAATGTTTCTAATCCAGTTGTGTTTTCTAATGTTTAAAAAAAATTATCAAGAAGAAAACTTTTAAATGTAAGTAAGATAGATATAATTGATTTTCAATAGATAAAGTAATTATAAACTGACTATATACAGTTAATAACTGTATTATAAATAGATTTAAGATTCCATCATTTGTATCTATCACAATTTCAACAGGTAATAAAAATCATGTAATACACAATGAAAATGTTAAGTAATATGTTTTTCTTGTTTCACAATATTTTTTTCTAATGAAGAGCAGTTGGTAATATTCTTTTACACAAATTAGCAATTTAACTATAATTAAATTGTTTATAAACTGACACATCCATCACAGCTTAGAGATGATATAGAACAGAAACTCTCTACTATTATCATGAAAGCTAAATCATTTTCATCTCTAACACATATATGTTGACTGATTGTTTTTGGTTATATTGATATTTTTGGATACTTCAAAAGGTTAATTTTATTTTAAACCACAACATGATTATATTTAAATTGTATATACACTGGTAATGACGAGGTTAACATTAAAGTTCTCGTGTCACAATGTTCGTTCCCGTACTCTTCGAAAACATGTTGATCAATTCTCCTGCAATTTTGTTGCCATATTGAGTAGGACTGAGAATCATCCAACATCTATTTTAGAAACATTTTTTTTGGCAAAACTACATTTGTCGGGATCAGCTAGTAATTAAAGAAAACATGTAACACCTATTGGGGCTTAAGATTAATGTTTAAACACAGTCCAAAATTGTAACAGTATTAAAAATATACACAAACAGGTATTATTTTATTTCATGTAGTGATAAAATGTTCCATTG
The DNA here is from genome assembly GCA_951799465.1 of Leptophobia aripa. Taxonomy (NCBI): domain Eukaryota; kingdom Metazoa; phylum Arthropoda; class Insecta; order Lepidoptera; family Pieridae; genus Leptophobia; species Leptophobia aripa. The sequence continues at coordinate 1,730,944 of OX637264.1, read as the reverse complement.
AATTGAATGTTACCCTACAATGTCCCTTTTATAACTTTAATGTTTACTTGATAAAAAACCATCTATAAAACTTGAATACAACTATATACATTGTGAGATGTCAACATGATGTATATGTTAGCTGTGTGGTCGATTTTTATTATCTTGTATTGTGGGTGTGTTGAGGAGTGGCTGACCAAACATAGTCCCGCCGTGATCGATATTGTTACGGACGATTCCGCTTACAACATCAACATTCCCCTACTAAAATTTAAGATGTGGATTGTTATGATCATTACCTATATATCAAATTGGGCCCGCGAACGATACCTTAACGTATTGACATTACTTATTTTGTAATACATTAAATTTGATATAATCTAAAAGCAGTTTTTCGTTTGAAATAAACTAGCTAGATAAATATTGGTAAGGGAAAATTGTAATGTATACTTTTTATTGTAGCTTTCATAAATTATGTATCGTCAGCATACGATTACTGTGCGTTATGCTATGTAAAAAAAGCAAACAAAATATTCACATCGAATTGCAAATTTGTTTTCGTCCTTAAAAAGTAGTTCACATTCGAATATGTTATGTTTGTTTATGTGGTTTAAGACTTGCTTGGACATAATTTAGTTAGTATCAAATATTACATTAAAATTTAAACATTGGAGGTAGGACACAACTTGTTCTGTGGCATCATAAAACAAGGCATATGTCACAACGATGACGTTTAAAATTAAAGGTATAGAAAATACCAGTGGTCGTATCTATTGAGATATTATCCTAATAAATAAATATGATAAAATTTTATATACCGCTTTTGTTTAGACTCAGTTTCGTTAAGTAGTTTGATGTCTAATAAATGCATTAGTTCAATAAGCAGAATTCTATCTACAAATATACCAGTTTGTAAGCAGTTTTATAGATTTACATGCAAATGAAATTCATGAATATCGTAACATGGAATGTACCTACTAAGTAGTGTGACCGTTGAATCAGATAGCTTATGTATTTGGTGTTATTAATAGCTCAGTAAATATGTACCCAAAGTCGAGGCTACAAATATTTAATAGTAAAGTATTATTATTGTTGATATGGCCTTATATTGTATTAAAGTTACATTCGTCAATTTTGGACATATTCACAGTTCGACAATCGTGTGACCAACCATTTGACAGACGGTGTCAGCAAATTGAGAAATGTGTAATAGACGTGAATAGTTCTGGTTTCAAAGATCTCTTGCATCTAGTTTCTATATTGAAATAACGAGTTGTTATGGAGAGTCGTTGGTTTCATATGAGTTTTCTAAAGAAAAATCCTTGTATAGTTATTCATACAGGGAAAAAATAGTAGTATTTTGACATAGACGAATGTGATGTTTATATATGTCATCATTTTATATGCGTAATGTTTTTCGTCATCCCTTGACAAGCGAGTTCAATCCCACGAATAAAATGTTATTGTCAAAATGTACATTGCGGCAAAATTGTCTATCCCTATAGGGTGAAATTGAAAAATATATAATACTATATATAGGGAAAAATATTAAAAATTACAATGTATAGTAGTTCTTAATATTTTTTCCCTTTTAATATTATTCAATCTTCATGTATATATCATTAATCTCAAACGTTCATCATACCTCAAAAACAATGCTTACAGCTCTAGGTCTGCGTTCCGCTGAAATAAATGTACATGAAATTCCGTCGCATAACTTTGTTACCAAATCTTTTCCATGTCAGCTGTTACACTCTGTTCCTCTTGCAGATAAAATAAATAAAGTTAGACCGCAGAAAGAAGGATGGTGTTGAGATTAGCGAATGTCAGAATTCACAAAATCTGTTATTTCGGAAAAAAGACAAGTCTAATTGGTTTGTTAAATTTTTTGAATGTAACATTCTGCAAGATATTTTGGTATCGGGAACAAATTAAGATTTTTATTATTGGCGGTTTTGTTTTAATATGATTAAACATAATCATTAAACATAAGTTTAGGATGTTTTTTTTTTACTTTTTGATAGCATTTATTTTGAAAAGTTGACCATTGATGTGAAGTCATTCAGTTATATCTACAGCCACGAATTTAATCACGGTTACTGAACACATTTTTGTTCTTGATTTTATGTACGTCAGAATTTTTTTTTTAAATGCTATCCTCTTTCAAAAGACCTATATTAGCACTTGCTATATGCTTTCTTCTCCTCTTACTCGGTCAATGTTCATGATTTCCTTTAACAAGTTATTTTGTGTCTTATTTAAGACTTTTAGATATCTTAAATTAATCACGGAATTATGAGAATTGTTTTGTTTTTCAAAATTTTCTTTTAAAATAATGAACTCTACTTAGGAAGTTGTTGTTGTTTGTTCCTAATTGTTTTGTTATAACATTTGCCATGTGAAATAAAATTAAACGCCGGTCTGCCGCAAGCTCATATCATTGTTATATTTATAAATTCAAAAAATCTTTATTAAATTTGAATTGATAACAAGCACTTTTGACCGTCACTAAAACTAAGTTACCCCCTGTAGGGTTCACGTGGGCCCTCAGCTGAGAAAAACCCACGAGAAACTCAGTGGTGTTGTCATTTTGTGGTGGACGTTTTTTTTTATTCTTTTATATCAATTACCTAACTGCAGTGATAAGTAAAAAAAAAATAATCAGAACAATTTATTTCCTTATAAATTTTGCCTTATTAATAAGGCAAAATTTTTAATTTAACTTTACGGTATCAGCTTAAACTTGTTTAATCTTAATACAAGTATCAACATTGATAGCAGATCAAATACATATTATATTCATAGACTCTTTATATTTTATATAACCGTGGTAAGAATGTGTTTTAGACATTCTGAATTATTATGTGCTGGGTTCCGACACAGTGCGTCCAAGCAAAAGTAATTATATATTCTTTAAAAGTTATGTGTATACGGCAGTTAACTACTGTGCGCTTTACACGAGTTGACATTACTTATATATTTGAAATATAATATTTTCGTTGTGGCCCTGTGTACCTACCTAATCTTTGCATTTTTATTAAAGTCTAAAAATAACTTGAGCGTTATCGCTAACGTTATCTCAAGGCGAGATGGGCGTTACTGTCGGATACTATGGTTATAAGTCTACATTCTGACTACCAGACTACAAACAAAGGTTTTGGGAGTTGTTCTTTTGTCACGTGACATTGTTCTCTGTGACGTCAAACGTTGCGTCGCTTTTTAAGACGTTCTGACGCAACTGTATAAGTATGGAGGGTTACATGCTATTTTGTATCGGTTTATTTAAAATAGATTATCGCTAAAACAAATTGGCATATTCCGTTTAAACTGGCCGATGTTATGTACAAATATTTTAATGCAGACTTGTGTTTTATCGTTATTTATGTATTATGTTTATTCGTGTAGTACATAATAAGATTAACATATAAAGTGTGAAACGAAACACAAAAAATATGACACATGATAAATACGTTTCGTATTATCTTAGAAGTAGCGTTTTCTTGCCGAAATAACGTCATGTCAATTGGTTTAATCGGTCTCCGGCTGTGAGCCAATTACTTACTTGACAGCAGGGAAGTAATTCCTACATTTGAGGGCGGAAAGCGAGTTGCAGGAAGACTTCCCTTTTATTAATTTACGAAAATAGATCTCTTATTATGATACGTACATAACGAAAATAAGATAACAACGGTGTACGTACGTACACTTAATAAACAGGCTGAAAACATCAAATTTCTCTCAAAGCTTTGGAAAATCGTGCTATGCGAGTTGAAAGAGCTACGCAGTGCAAAAGTCATACGAAAAATATCTAATAATTCAAATCACTTATTGGTATCTAAAGAAATTGAATTTTTATACGTAATTTGACAGCCGATGGTGTGGACACGTACCTATGTAAGTTTCGGTTGATTCAAGTAATTTTAAATTTGTAGGTCAAATTACTTGAAGACTTTGTTTTCTAAGGTTGAATTCGAGTTGGCTGTATGATTTTTTTTATTAGTCACGATTTGTACAGACGTAATCGCATTTAGATGTAAGACAAAGTAACGTCATTTTGAGACTCAGTCCATTGTAACATTCCACGTATAACTTTAACACTTTAGCAAATATATTATATGCCAATGACGAAAATCTCAGTGGTGCTTAGAGTTGGTACTCGGACCAAATGAACAATGTTCAAATTTTATTACATTTATTCCACTCGAATTGGTAGAAATATGATGCGAAACCAGTAGGTGTTATGATGTTAGTTTTTATGTCTTACAATTTCAGGTGCTAGCGGCAAGGTGAAGGCGGCGGCATGTGGCGCGGCGCGCGGGTCCTTGTGCTCGCGGCGCTGGGCCTGCTGGCCGCGTCTTCGGTCGATGCACAATACCCCAAAAAGTTTAACATCACCATTGGTTACCTGCCTTCAATCAAAGGCGAGCTCAGATCGCGGCAGGGCCTCGCCATTTCTGGAGCGCTCTCTATGGCTCTCGAAGAGGTATTCGATTTTTAAATTTCGATAAGCACTCCACAAACAAAATCCAATATTTTTAAGTAAGGTACTGCTTGTTTGTACGCAACCAAGCTAAAAAGCATGCTAGGGTCAGTTAGTTTTTGTTAAGATCCTAATACAAATATAAAAAAATAAGAAAATTGCAGTGATATATTATCACTTTAGCAATGTTTAATAGTATTTCTGTTTATAAACAATAGTTATACTGCACTAGTTTGCTGAGGTATCATCGGTGCTTTTAAGAAAGAAAAAAATCCCTCTTCATATATTAATTGTTGATTTTAGATTAACAATCGTACCGATCTGTTGCCTGACGTGCATCTTTCGCTCGTGTGGAATGACACCAGGTGCGATACGGTGACGGCCACAAAACTTCTGACTGACATGAGCTGTTCGGGAGTTGTCGCCTTCTTTGGCCCAGAGGGGCGATGCCATACAGAGGCTATTATAGCACAGTCTCAAAACTTGCCAATGATCTCATATGTAAGTCACGTATTTTAACGCTTGCTTAAATCATCCCTTTATATATAAAGATTTGTTTAACTCTGTAGTTGATTTTTCGTATATTACGCATATTCTTGATCTAGATATTTTCTTGTATGTAAATGGATACATACAGTCTTCTATGTTCAATTATTGTACACTAAGTATGAGGCTGGCTGTGTTTTACGCGTTTTGTAATATTTATATATTTGTTGTAGAAATGTTCCGATTATCAAACATCGAAATTGCCCAATTTCGCGAGACTAGAGCCCCCGGATGCCCAGGTATGTATAAAGTGTACGTGAATAATCATTTTAACATTTAAATCTGTATAACGATGTAGATATAAATAAATTATGATATAAAAATCTACTTGTCATGTCCGATTCATTAATAAATAAAAAAAAAATCAAAGCTCCCGAGCCTGTATTGGCATTCTCGTTTACATAAAAAAAATCTCATTTGTCAATTTACCGGTTTTTATGCGCAAGTATCTTTTTTTAGATATTAAAAAAAAATTAGCACTCATTTCACAGTCGGTTAGTCCCAATACAAGCAATGCATACCGGATATGGTTAACAATTTACTTAAAAATATGTTTTGTCTGATCGTTGACTGTACCGGTAATCGAACCCGGTGCTCGGCATTCCGATATAACCATTGCGTCTACTTGAAATGAGCACGACCGATGTACTTAAACTCCCGTAAATATTGCAGGCAACGAAATCGGTGATTTCACTCTTACGGTACTACAGATGGAATAAGTTTTCAATATTATACGAGGAATCGTGGGTCACCGTGGCCTTGACATTGGAAAATCACGCCAAAAAGAATAATATGACAGTCAACCATCAAAGACCGGTGATTGACGGCTTCAAATGCTGCGAAGAGAAGATGAGCTGCTGCGCACCAGGTTTCTGGTATCAGTTTATACAGGAAACCAAGAACAGAACTAGAAGTGAGTGAATGTAGTACCCACAATGTTTAGTCTTAACAGTGTGTGAAATCGTAGACATGAAAAAAAAAACTCAATGCCATTTGAATTACCACCAGGCTCAATGCAAAAGTGTTATTATTTAACTTTCTTTATTTACATTATATATTATTTTTTATAAGAGGGGGTAAACGAGTTGGAGGTCATGTCGGGAGGTCACATTGCCAGGCTCGTGGATGCATTGCCGGCCTTTAAAGAATTGTTACGGTCTCGAAGGACCTTACGTCGTCTTGGTTCAATACTTAGTTTTTCTGATACGGAACCAGCTGCCGGCCACCAATACGATTTAGGCTCCTTCAAGAAAAGAGAGTACTATTACTTAAAAGGCCGGCAACACACTCACGAAGTCACAACCACGTGAGTGTCTATTGGCGATTTCACCTTTATGGTGTGCAGGAGGCACGCGTTTGCTCCGCTTCTATGAAAAAAATGTAAAAATAAGATATGTATCGAAAAAAATTGATGTTGTTAGTGCCCAACTGAAATTACGACAAGCTAACAAGCAAACCCTATTTTATTTCATATTTTCTGGCGCAGTTGTTTCAATTGAGTTTTTTTAATTGAATCCTTGATCTCCTCATCAAGATGTTGAAATTATTTTTTCAGTATACGTCTTTCTTGGATCACCGGCTGGCTTGAATGACATGATGACGGCGATGGAGTCCCTGCAGCTGTTTGTGAAGGGGGAGTACATGGTGATATTTGTTGATATGATGACATATACAGCGAAGGATTCATTGAAATATTTGATGAGTGAGTTTTTATTATGAATTACATACTATTTTATTATTGGAATAAGAATATTTTTTTTTACATCTAAATTGGTATGTTTAGCACGTGCTTCGCTGATACGATGTGGAAAATATTAATATATAATTTTTAATTAATTTTAGACAATTAACAACACACTCACACCTGAAATACCTCACTTTGTTTATTGCTTTAATTCTTGTATATTTTAGATTAATTTCTATTCTATGTTTTAAACCGATTTCTTTATTTTTTATATTTAATATGTAATCTGTGGTATTGTCCTGTATGGGTGAGAGAAATCAAATTAAAGTAAACAACAGAAATATCTATATATAAAGTAATTAATAAAATATATTTCAGAGGCAGGAGACCACGGACCGGAGACGTTTTGTCAAAATACCCCAGAATTTAGGAAGAGGGCACAATCCCTACTGGTCGTTGTTTCATCAGAACCGGAGCAGAGTTATGAAGACTTTACGAGCAAAGTTCAAGTTTATAACACGAAGGCGCCTTTTGAATTCCCGTTGCCGGCGGTTTTCGAAAATAAGTTTATAAAGGTAATCATAAAGGACGATTTTTGAAAAAAAAAATAATGAATAACGAACTAGACCTCAATGTTGATTTGGTGGTTTCAATTGAACGCTGAAGCGTATTCGAGTCACGTGTGCATTTTCATAATGGAATTTTTGATATGTGAAAGGATATAATTAAAAAAACACAGTCCAATGACCGGAATATGTTGAATAATTGAATAAGATATAATTAAGAATAATTTGTTGATACAAATACACATATATATATATATATATATATATATATATATATTGTGGAAAATATTTTTCAGTACGTGTCAATATACGCGGCATACCTGTACGACTCGGTGAAGCTGTACGCGACGGCCCTGCATTATTTGATTGACGAGGAGACTGGCAAGAGGAACGAGTCGCTCACACATAAAAAGCTCATGGGCATCGCCACGAATGGGACCCGGATCGTGTCGAAAATGATTGACATCACCCCATATAAGAGTAAGTCGGGAACTATTTTGTTTTTATCAAGACCAACGAACAGCAATTGATTTGTGTATATATATATATATATATTATTTGTTGGTTATGGGCGCTCAACACAAATATGACCAATGTATATTTTAGTATAAAATGATTTTTAATTGAAATTACAGGTGTGTCTGGAATGTCGATACGTCTGGACGAACGAGCTGACTCCGAAGGAAACTTCTCAGTGCTGGCTTTCAAGCCGATCAACTCTAGCGATAACGTGGTTAACTGCTCACACAGCATGATACCAGTGGGGCATTTTCAACAGTGCACCAGGGAATTTCCTGTAAGTTTTCTTCATTCATATTTATATATTAAACACTCTTTAGCATTCACTAGGATAGATTAAACAACGGAAGTAAGCATACAAGTTTTATTTGTTTTTCTATATGGAGTTCGTCAGAAAATATGGTTGACGCGCGTATTAGATTAAAATACATTTTTTTATACCAATAAAGATTTGACAGTTCGTCTAAATTTAATATCCATCTTAACTGGCAAAGGCTCCCTCCACTTCTTCCTCATTTCTTAAATAATTCCACTCGCTGGCCATGGTTTTTACAAAACACTCGAAAGATGCTGAAATATTTTATGTAAATGGTAACAACTGAAATGGACAATTACAATTGATAATTGTCTATAGGACTAGAATTAATCAGAAAGATGTTATGACAACAGTATGACAGCGCTTTCATCTATCATTTATTATTTTGTTCTAAGTTTTTTAAAGGAGAACACATTTAAACGATCGTCTTATTGTTAAAGATTTGTGTTATTTGTTAAAGATTTACAAACAAATCTCTTGTTCACAGGAATACAAATTGAATCCGAAATTTCCAATTGACTGGCCGGATAGCGTCAAACCGGAGGATGAGCCATCCTGTGGGTTCCTGAATGAGAAGTGTCCGAAGGATGACTCCCAAATCACGTCCCTGGTCGTGGCTGGGACGTTGGCCGTGGCCTTGTTTTGCACACTCGTGGTCACAATTAGCATTTATCGCAAGTGGAAGATTGAACAAGAGATCGAAGGACTTTTGTGGAAGATAGACCCACATGAAATTGGGGGGTATTTGGGCAGTGGCTTCGTTTGGTCACCCAGTAAGGTATGTCTAAGACCTATTCTGTTTCGTACCAATGTCGATTGAATAGTCTTAAATCTTTTTTTACTAATATTCATACTATTTTGAATTGTCATAAATTTGAATGAATATGCGAGGCAAAAAACTAAATTTTAAGAAAACTAAAGTTTTTAATGATGATATTAAGAATACTTTTTAAATTATCCAAATAATGTTTTGTTATTAAAGGAATTATATTTTATAGCATAATCCGTAGTTATAGCCATTTGTTTCCCATTACACTTTTTTAATAATTCAATCTTTGTTATTTTAGTTGAGCTTAGCAAGTGGCATATCTGGGGAGAGTAGGTGTTGTACTCAGATATTCACGCCGACAGCCCAGTACAAGGGAAACGTGGTTAGGATTAAAGAGCTTAAGTTCTCAAAGAAAAAGGTAACAAATGAATTACAGACATTCGCATGGCTGTGTGCGTTGCCGGCTTTTTAAAATATTTTTAATAAATTCGTACTGTTTAGTTAATAGTGCAATGTGCATTTTCCAGGACATATCGCGGGAAGTGATGAAAGAGATGCGTCTCCTGCGCGATTTGAGACATGATAACCTCAACTCGTTTATTGGTGCGGTCGTTGAGCCGTTGCGCGTCCTTTTGCTGACGGACTACTGCGCTAAGGGCAGCCTTTATGTAAGAACAGCTTCCAGCAAATTACTAAGTACCGTTAATTACTAATAAATCCGATTCCGTTAATTATATTACATATTAAAATCGATTAACGATAAATTTAAAATTAACGAAGAATTTCTTAGAAATGTTCAAAAAATTAAGTTGTTACATGAGTTGGTCGGCTGCTACTTTTTTTCACGGACATTTAACACGGACATATATTGGTCAAATAATGTAATAAACTCGTGTTTGTATTTTTTAAAAAAAGGACTTTTTTTATTGTTCAGTTGGACCTATTGCTGGCTGTTAAAATTTAAATTTGAAAATACTGTATTCTAAAATCTAAACTGCTTTATACTAAAGATTTTTTTTTAAATTTAATTATTACAGTATCAATATTTTTGTTGCAGGATATAATAGAAAATGAGGATATCAAATTGGATAAGATGTTCATATCGTCACTGGTGCATGATCTCATTAAGGTCAGTTTTGACATTTCTTTGTGTCGCATATGATATCTTTGTATTATGTAATATTTACAGATATAAGACGATGTTTCGTATCAGTATAAACTGTAAAAGTGCAGCAAAATTCTTGTATTTTATTGCGTCAAACCTAGTCTCCAGGTTAGCGAACATTGCTCAGTTGAGAAATATTGTTTTTTTTTTTTGTTACTTGCAATCAAAATATTTTCGTGATGTCAGTGGTTTATTGTGGCTTTATTGTCTGTGTTTTCAGGGTATGATATTTATCCATACGTCGCCATTGATGTTTCATGGGAATCTCAAATCGTCGAATTGTGTTGTGACGTCACGGTGGATGCTGCAGGTAGTTCTAATATACATTTAAACAAGTGAATATAGGATTTTCAAAAAAATATATATTTTTGAATTACAGTGTAAACTCTATATAACTAAAGGGATTGTTTGTTTTATGGCGTTAAAGAGAGTGTCAACCGTAAAAGCGTTACGTAGAGTTTGCACTGTTTTGGTGAAATCTTCTTGGGTTTTAATTAATTATTTGATTTATTGTACAAGCATATTGAAATTAACAATTACCGAATGATGATATAGAAATATTGTATTTACTTATTTCGCTTTAGGTAACTGACTTTGGTCTTCATGAGATAAGGAACAGTGCTGAGAACGATTTCATCGGCGAACATCAATATTATAGAGGTATTTATTTCATCACACTCGCTCACATTTCTAATTCGTATTTCAATAAGTAAACTAGACTTGAGTTAAATTAGTCTTAAAAAAACTCTGTGTGTTATGTATCACGGTGGAGCTGTAACCCACACACACCAAAGGGCTTCTCTAGGGTGCTGGCTACTTTCACGCTTTCCCGCTGAGTTTAAGCGGGAAAGCTGAGCCGATTTCGAGGAACTTTTGGTAAGGAGACTGATGGCTGAACTTTAAGGATGGGGTTGAAATATGCAATGAAAGTTTGTATAAAAATTTCGACCACAGCCTGCCATTTATAAACCGATTTTCCAAATCCCTTTTGTATGTAAACAACGCGGACGAGGTCGCGTGTAAAAGCTACTATTGCAAATTAAATATGGTTGTAACGCCCCGCCAACAGGTTTACTATGGAAATCTCCAGAATTGTTACGACAATTGGACTACCCCAACGGTAATGTGGGGGGGACGCAGAAGGGGGACGTGTACGCCTTTGGTGTTATCCTGTACGAGATTATCGCACGACGGGGACCCTTCGGTCTCACTTCCTTGGAGCCCAAAGGTAATTTTACTGAATCTTTAGAGCTTAGTTTTAATTGGTGATGAATTAACTCACAGTCTTGTTTTAATAAATAAATATGGGTTTCATTTAAGCCAATTTATCAGACAGAGTTATTTCTTGCTTGGTTTAGTTAACTAATAAATATATATACTTCCATATATATTTTAATTAATACATATAGCATACCACAGACAACAATTATGTTTAAATATATATATTTTTTCAAACTTCACATAACCTATTAAAAAAGATGTATTTTTGAACTTGTGTTTAAAGAGTTTAAAAGCAAATGTTATATATTTAACCGAGGTTTTTTATTTATAGAGATCGTTGAGCGTGTGAAGCGCGGTCCGGAAAATTTGGACGGATCGGAGCCTTTCCGCCCGGATTGGCGAGCCCTGCAGGGCGACGTGGAGGACTTCGTGTTGGGCGTGATGCGCGACTGCTGGACTGAGGAGCCAGCCATACGACCAGACTTTCCCACTGTGCGGTCCAGACTCAAGAAACTCAAGTCCGGCAAGTGAGTTCAAAATGCCTTAAACTGTGGTTCGCCAACAAAACTTTTGATCCGGACAATTTTAAGATATTTTTTGTATGAAAGTTTTTCAATTAGCATTTGCTTAGTTAACAAATATTTTTTGAAAATGTTTATTTGATCAAAGACAAAGGTACTATACTAATAAAGATATATTTTTAGTATCAAATCGATATCTTAACTAAAAAGTTAAACTGTGTCTTCAAAGGAACAACAAAACACACTCTCCCTTTTTGCTCAGCTATCAATGATTTGTAATGAGATGACTCGCCTACACAGACAGACCCTTTAAAATGAGCCTTAATTAAGAGTAATGAGTAATTTAGCTAATCAATTTGATGTACCAGGTCCAGGAACATCATGGACCAGATGATGGATATGATGGAGAAGTATGCGAACAACTTGGAAGAACTAGTCAACGAGAGAACGAGGCTACTGATAGAAGAGAAACAGAAGACGGAGGATTTGCTCCACAGAATGTTACCGAAGTGAGTTAAGGCACTGTGAGCTGATGCATATATATGTACCATTTCGTGCTTTTATATGGTGGCTTTGAATATTTCACTATCAACTTTAGGGTTCCTTTATAGTGTTTCCAGCTGGTTAGGTACATAAAGTTTTAAATAGACTAAAACAGACACAGAAATATGTTTTGATTGTGTGTGTGTTTCTTTTGAACGTTATACAGGATGGTACCAATATTCACAAAAAAATTAATTACATGATTTTATACAATATTAAGATATAAATAGTTATGATAATCACACATTCGAGGATAAGTTCGCACTTACCTCATTACTCGGCAACTTACCTGTTTATTGCTTACAAAGTTTGCCAATTACAAAGCCTTTAACTCATACTGTCCAATTCATATTGAATGTGAAAATACGCCGAGTGCATGTTCACTGTGAAATGTATTGCTAATTGTGAGAACGTTTCAGAAGACGCAAATACAACAAGCCGCTACTTGTGGTCGCGTTTAACTGGTTTACATTTGGTCCAAATGGCTTGAAATAACCCATACATAGCTTTTAATGTTGTCAGCGTAGACCCAGTGTCTCCCAACATTTTTTTGTACCCTTAACTTTGCTAAAATTCTAATTCCTTCACTTACGATACATTAACGATAGGTTAACTTGATTAATTTTCGATACATTGAAAAAGTAAATTTCAATTTTTTTTTTAAATAATTCTTAGACCTTGCGCTTGATGCTACATATTGCGAATGGGTTCAGGTCGGTTTCATTTTCCCCATTTTGAGGGAGGTTCCCACTTTGGGAAACACTGGCGTGGTAATATTGGGGAGTTTAAATCGTTCGATCCATGGAGTGGACTTTATGTAAAGCAGTGATTCGGTGAAACATGATATTCACATTGTTGTACTTGTGTTCTTTTACAGATGGGGTTGAATCCATTATCGTGAAATGTCTTGAGGTAATTAACTCTCTACTGGTGATTAGTTTTGTGCTGTAGGATTAACCTAGTTAGTTAGTTTTGCTTGGGGTCCGGTCACGGCGATGCGGTGTTGGCGTTTCATTGCTTTTATCTTTTTTGACAGCATGCTTTAGACTCTTGCGGTCGCCGGGCGTGGTGAGTAATTTAGGCTTTTTCTAGCTCTGGCATGGTTTAATCTCTTGTTTTTTTTTTTTTTTTCACTTGAGGATAATTTATTTGTCGTAATGCAAATGACAATTACGGTGATGTTTTTCGTATGTATACTTTTTATGTAGTTTAAGGTAGTTAGATTTTGGTATATTTTTTTTTATTTTATAGGTTTTTTTTAATGATTACGCATTATCATATGCTGAAAGATAACTTGTCGTAGGTCAGTCGCGCGTCGACTCACAACCGGTGAGGGCGTGGAGCCGGAGTCGTTTGACGCTGTCACGATATACTTCAGTGATATCGTTGGGTTCACGTCCATGTCCGCGGAGAGTACTCCTCTGCAAGTCGTGAATTTCCTCAACGACCTGTATACTGTATTCGATAGGATTATCAGAGGTTATGATGTCTACAAAGTGGAGACAATCGGCGATGCCTATATGGTGGTAAGTATCCGATTTCGTGTTAATTTGTATTTTAAGTACTTGTTACATATTTACTGTTTGAATTTTTCGATTTATTCTATTATTTAAAAGTAAATCAATAGAGTAGTCATCTCTCTATGTTCTTATGTTTATTTGACATAAAAAAGAGAAGTTAAAAGAGTGTTAAAATCTTTAACTGGCTGCTTTTTCCGTGTTTTTCCGCGTAATTTTCTTATTATGTGTTTCGATCAGGTGTCCGGCCTGCCGATAAGGAACGATGACCGACACGTCGGAGAGATCGCCTCTATGGCGTTGGAGCTTCTGAACGCCGTGAAGAGTCACAAGATCACGCATCGGCCCAACGAAATACTTAAATTGCGTATAGGGATACACACAGGTAGTTTATTCATTAAAAGCTTTTTCTGTCATTTACAATTGACAATGGATTAATACTAATATTTTAAGTTTGGTCTAATGTTTCCTCGTTGGATTAACATGTTTAAATCATTGTTTTCTCCAAAATAGACAAAAGAAGTTTAAAAATATTCTGAACGGATTGTTTTAACAGGCGCAGTGGTGGCGGGCGTGGTGGGTCTGACGATGCCAAGGTATTGCCTGTTCGGTGATACGGTGAACACGGCTTCTCGCATGGAATCGAACGGGGAACCTCTGCGCATACACATATCGCCATCCTGCAAGCAGGCTCTTGACAAGATCGGCGGGTACACCGTCGAGCCGAGGGGCTCTATACCCATCAAGGGCAAAGGGGTGGTAAGCGCTTATTTATATATTATTTTATCGTTGATCATGAATATTGCCATAAAAGGCATAAACTTAAATTCACTGTTAAACGTACAGTTGCAAACATACTGGTTAGTGGGTGCGACAGAGAAGGCAATACAGAAGCGGCCCGTGGAGGGAGAGGAACGGCCACTGTTTTGTCGACCACGTCGCAGTCCACGACTCACTGATTCGAGGCATCCTTCAATATCAGGTAAATATATTTTCATTTCTCATTGCTTGTCGTAATACGTTGCATGTTTTTGTTTGGTTTATCGCCTCTTTATTTAGAATAAATTAATTACAGTTTGTGGTTTTAAGACTGTATACCGCACAGCGATTTTTAGTTGATTGTCGATGTTTGGTGATAATTTTGTCTTGATTACAAATCATTGTGCGCGAGTGCCTTAATGTGAATGACCAATTCAAATTACCTTTGTATTCATATAAATATATCATGGTTTGTCCAAAGACGAAAGTTCACTTTTCTTATTTAAGCAATGTGTGTGAGCTAATAGTGTGTGACAGAGTTGCGTAACGAATCCCGCGGCGTGAGGCAGAGACTGCACAGTGGCGCCTCGTTGCCCGTCACGACTAAATCACGATTCGACAGAGATTCATCGCTGCGACACAGGTAGGTCTCTAACGATACAAATATTGTGTTTAAAACACAGCTCAAAGTTACTTTGCCTTTTTGAACAAATTGTCGGTTTGCGCGTTTACTACAACGATCAGTCACTATAATGTTTTGTAAATTGTTGTTTATAGAACCAACTCGATTTCAGAAATGCCCTGAGCTCGATCGCGTCCTCGGCATGCGAGGGCGACATCTGTTCAGGGGCGTGTGAAACCGCATTGCGTACGGCCCGTTCCCTAGACGCGCTCGCGAAACGCGACAGGCCCTGCCTGCGCAGGCACAACACGACGCGTTCGCTGGACGCCGACGTTGCCATAGCGACCATCTGCGGGCCCATCTTCAACGGAAACGCGATCACCGAGGAGGCGAGGACCACCGAGGACAGCCCACTCCTGCGTAAAGCGAGCCTGACGAACCGCGAACGACCGCGTCGCAAGGTCCCCGACTCGGATTACATTGAGTTCTATAAGAAGTGGCGGTCGCTGGAGAACGTCGACGTTAAGGGCGAACGTGGTAAGATGCCGCGTTTCGCGATTCGATCGTGGCTACTGGGGATCTTTAGTGGTGGTACGCGCAGTACTAATTCCTCCCTGCGTCGCGCCCCACCGCTCCTCGACCGCGAATCGGCCGTCTGAGTACCGTATGGTGTTGCCAGACTAAATATGAATCAGTCACTTTATTTCCACTGCGGACTGAAAAATATATGTAAACTCAAAAATATAATTTCATTTGTACATTTTGAAAACTGGTTTAAGTATGAAAATATGTTTTTAAAGATTCGGAAGCGCTGATTAATTTAAACCCAAGATGCACACCAAAGTGTTGTTAATGTTGCAAATTTAACAGAGTGCTTTATTAAACGAATTTATTTATTTTTATGAACCTATAATGTTCGCCTGTTTGTACTAAAGGGGTGGTATCAGTTTTTTTTAATCAGAATTTTGTATAGGTGGATCTTGGGTTTTACATACCCATGTATATTAAATATATGTATATTGAATGCTGTTGTAAATAATATGTGTAAGTAAAACGATGTTACCGTGAATTGTGAAATAAGAGTTTAATGTTATTAAATAATTTCTATTGAACATTGTGTTTTAATACTGACTTGCTTTTGACATTTTTTTTTGAAAGATTGATTATACATACAAATATGTGTTTAGGTATTGACTAGGGAATACGTAATCTAAAGTCAATTACAGGAACGTCAACCAAAAACTTGACAGATGACAGTTGACACGTGATTGCAATTTAATATGATTTTAAACAATGATTGACATTTCACACACTACGTATTTGAGAGTATTCTGGACAAAAGTGACGTTTCTGTATTTGACTTTGTTTAAAAGCAATTACACATTTAAATTCATAAAACTAATCTTAAACTGTCACATACATCATAACTAATACTTAAGTAATATAAATTAAATTAAAAAACACGCAAAAAGGAATTATTTATTAGAATTACACGCCAGGCCAGAGGTCTTAGCATAAACAATAACTATCGTCATCATACGGGGACATTTGTGTATGGATAATTGACGCCGCTCGGGCGTATTTGGAACTAAAACAATACAAAATGTATGGAAACCTCAAAAATACATTCAAGTTAAAAAATACATATTGATTGGTAACGATAACTATAATACTTTAAGACGGACTATTTTTATTTTCCAGTTCCATACAAGTCTCTTATTTCCCGGCAAGTTCATATAAATATGTATTTATATAATATAATAAAAATATATTGTGTGACACAAATGAACTTTTGTAAACGTTTTTCTTATATATTTTAATTTAAAAGTTTGAAGAGGCAGATATAACTGTCAAAAAAATTCTGAACATATTTGATATTTGGACAGTAGTATACATTTAAATTTAATCGAGTGAAATAAATATAAAAAAGTAGACGAATTTGTGTGAAGCCTAACAAATATTAAACATTATGTTCTCTTACAGTTAACGGAAATGATAAAAATATATTTTAGGATTCAGAAATAACTTAAGACGACTAAGCACGAACAGTTATCACAAAGTTCCTACTTTTTTTTCAAGATATAAGGGAGATGTGTTATTTTGACATTGACATCTGACATAAAGCAATACTTTGACACCGGGTCAACTTTCAGAAATGATTTTTTTTGACAAACAGATTTACGGTTAAAATCATAGATATTAAAAGATCTGTTTCTTTCAGTGTACGTCACAAAACCTTTTTCAAAGTTAAGGGGTAAAACGTTTCTCGGTGAAGATTTACTTTGATCTATTAAGCATCAGCGAGCAATGGTTGCGCCGCGGAGTCGTGCACTCCATTAACAATGAGACGAATGTCGCACTCCGGGACATGCTCAATGATTGGGCATGAGACGCTGGTGTACTCCGGACGAAGGGGTGCCTCAAGATGGTCCACACGCGGACTGGGCGTTACCCGATTTTCACCTATCACCTGAAATTTAATATTCAATGTATATATTTTATGTAAATTTAGAATGTACGGTGACAACTCGATATAACGACACTGAAGGGATTGTGTATTTTAACGTTATAGAGAGTGGTCGTTAAATGGAGAAAGGAGAACTCATCGAATAGAATACAAGCTAATTGATTTCAACGCGATTTAGAATTTGTCGTTAAATCGAGTGACGAGTTACATGCAGTTTATATTGTATAATGAATTTGTACTCACCTCCATAAGGTATTCGTCGCTGCGATGATGCAACACACTGTCGTTGTGAGATTCTAAATGATTGCCCGAAGCGAATCTTAGTTTCTTTGGAGATTCTAAACTGCAACATCTGAAAGAGATGTTTATTTTAACTGTGTCAAAGTATGTTACGGGCTTTCTGAAAGCTTTATGCGAAACACGTGAGATCATTGCGTAGCTTTAGGTCTCAAGTTTGATTTGTATTGTAGAAGTCCAGGGATGTTACGGAGCTTCGATGCTGTTACGTCGGAACTTTTGATTATTATTGCGCTTCCGAAATTTGTAAGTCGGAGGTTGAACTACAGAAAGCGCGTATATTCATTGTCTATGGTTCAGCTGGTACTTTTGTATTAAAATTAAAAAGTTCAGTAAAATATTGATCACCTCCAACTTCGATTTCGGTAAATCAAATTTAAAAACTCGGGGTGATTAAATCTGAGTTGAATATGAGTTTTTAAATTTTATCACCTTGAATAGAGCAAAGATATCGTAACCCTTCCGGACGTTAAGTATGTAAGTCGTAGTAGTAAGTAGTAGTAGTAAGTAGTAGTAGTAGTAAGAAGTTACGTAAGTTAACAAGCTCACTAAATTTGACATACTGTATATAACGTTCGATAAATAAGAAGGGAACATTTAACTTCCGCTTCGAGATTTGTTTCGCCACTACATCATTAAACATGTATTTAAAATTTTGAAAAAACAATTTTTTAATGTTATATAAATTTAAATGTTTAAAGGGATACTAAATTATTTCAACAAATTAAGAGCAAAGAGTCTCTATTAGTATTTTTATTTTATCTCTCTATTTTATCTATCTAGTTTTAAGTTTAATAAAATAGTGCATTTTGTTTTATAAAACTGGGTGCTAAAAAGCAGGATTGACACCAGAAAGATGTTGCATCGCAGTAAATACAATAAAGAACAGAATTCTCTCAATATCCTTACCTATGCAAGCCGCCGACTTGGTTCTTCCATCCTCTGGTCTTGAGCGAGCTCCTATTCCTTTTGTTCGGAGCAACGGGAGTGTCTTCTTTGTGAATGGCTCTTCGTTTCGCCCGGCTTGCCGCTGCCACTGGGTCTTCGCCGCGTATCCAGTACGTCACCTGATCCCTTTTGCCCTTCATGGAAACTATTCCCCGCTCTTCAAGAATGTAACCCCCGAGCTGGTCCAGCAAGACCTTGCAGGCTGAGCTACAGTGGATTTTGAGTGCTGGAAAAATTAACAATATAAAACGGGATAAAATAAAAATACTCGATTTGTATATTAAGTGATTTAACTTACGAATGCCAGTAGATTCAAATCGACTGGCTGTATTGACGGTGTCACCGAATAGACAATACCGGGGCATTTTCAGTCCGACGACGCCTGCGCAGACAGGGCCTGCGACATTTTTAATTTGTAACCCAAGAACAGCCTTATTTTTTAACCAAATATTTATTTTCTACTTCATTTCACACAAATTACAATAAAATCGTAACACACAGCTTCATTTTTTTAAATATCTTACAACATACAAGATTGTTTAATATAAATTCAAATAAATCTTACCGAATTTGTATAATATATAAATTAAGTAGATATTCAGTAACTTTACGGTTAGTAGGTAAGTAAACGGTAAGTAAGTATTTAGATATTTCGATTGTGAGTAAGTATACGGTAAATATAAGGTAAGCAAGTAAAACGACTGCAGTTATAGAAGTGCAATATAATACAGTATTTATTTGTATCGTTGTTAATGTTAACTTACCAGAGTGTATGCCAATTCGCAGCAATAGTCTCTGGTCGGGTCTGTGGCGTACGCGAAACGCGCGTGTCTCCGAGAGCAAAGCCAACGCCATGGATGCTATCTCACCCGCGTGAAGGATACCATTGCGTATCGGCAGACCTGATACCTAACATACCGGATTGAAACACGATTGTATTGATTAACATCAATATTAAGCATATAGAGTTTACTTCATGCAGATTACTCTACGCATAGACAATTTATGAATACTTACAACCATATACGCATCACCGATAGTCTCAACTTTGTAGACATCGAAATTCTCTAATATCGAGTCGAAGCATGTGTAGAGATCATTCAAAAAGTCAACGACCTGAAAGATTTGACGCATCTAAGAAATGTTATATATATGCATTATTCTATGTTGTTACAGAATCAACAGGGCATTATTAAAAAAAAAAAAACAATAAGCGTTAGTTTTAGATCAACCTGTATTATAAAAGTGGTATTTTATATACGCATTTTACACTAAACATACATTTTAAATGAATATATATAGCTGTTAAATGTGTTCATTATACAGTTCCCGGGAATAGATCCCGGGACACACGGTTCGCATTACGGCACAATCAGTATCCACAGTAGTTATGAACATTTTGTCAACCTGATGTATAAAGTAGCTTTAAGCAATCAACGGTCAAACTCGTTAGTAACAATACAGACCTGTAATGGTGTACTCTCGGCAGACATGGCCGTGAAGCCAACAATATCACTAAAATATATGGTAACTGAATCATAGTTTTCTGGCAACACACGTCGGCCGCGCTTCAGCTGCTCTGCCACTGGTGCAGGGAGCATCTCTTCTAGCAGCGCCTCTGCACAGAACAAGGTTCATGCTTGCGCAAATCATACTAACTCACTTATTCTTGACTTGACGATTCAAAAGTATCTTTATAAAGACTTACTTAAACAAAGATATTTTTAGTTTGAGTTTAATAATATACTGTTATTTCTATTAAAGAAGTAGTAATAACTGTATTAGTTAATAACAGTCTATACTAATATACTGTTATTATTACTTTATGATACTAAACAAGTTATAGATCAAAATAGCCTTTTCCCCTAATTATCTATACTAATAATAAGACAGTAAAAATCTAAAAACCTGTAAATTAAATATTTTTCCAAAAAACTGAAAGGAGGCAATTAAAGAAGAGTCATAGAAACCAAAAAAACAATTTTTGGAATTCTTGTCTGTCTGTCTGGTACGTTATAACTTGAAAACTACTGAACGGATTTGAACGCGGTTTTCACAGTTGGATTACATATAATTGGGACCGTTGTCAAAAGTTTATTTTGTCAAAATCGGTTAAGGGAAAAAGAAGTTATGGTCAATTAAAAATTTACTTCAAGCACTGCTTCAAAATTTTTAAACACTTATATTGATTGATTAGTTATATATTGTTAAATATGTTCTAATATAAGTTAATCTTAATATTAAAACTTATGAGAGGTAACAAAAATAACAAATAACGCAGTGCGCGCGGGCGCGGTTGAAGTGTTGAACAATGTGCTCGATAGGATGGCGTTGATAAAATTCGTCATCAACCTAGATTTATTTTATTTTTTTATTTCTTAAACCTATACAGCTTATCAAAAACAGTTTACACCATAAAAATAGATTAAAAATAAAGCCAAAATAAGGTTAAAATATAGAACCGGAAATCGAATCTAAGATCAGAAAAAAGAATAACAAAAAAAAACACGAACAGAAAAGAATAAATAAAAATATATATACACATGAACAAGTGGGACTATGTGAAGTACGAACATTTTAGTGTGTGAGTGTGTATCAGTGTGTGCAATGGTGTTGCTGTGTGAGTGAGTGTGCGAGGTTGAGTCTTAGTTTTTTTTTAAAGAACTTCTACTTAGGCCAAATATATCCATCGTGGTATTAAGATGCTCCATTGTGTAATGACTACCATGCAGTTCAAACTTTCATTAACGTTTTACCCTATGATTATTTTGAGTGAACACTACCTATACAAACAAGTAAAAGGAAACGAGTGAAGAGACGTTTATCGTTTGTCCGCATCCATTTTTCCACCTACGTCCTTAACGTTAATGAGGTTTACCTTTTATTATTTGGTCAAGCTAATAAGTAATAACCTCACAAGTACGTATTTCGTACTCATAACTTCGTAAGAATTTTCTTTCATCTGTTAACCGCTGAGGAGTTTTACCTTCCATCATCAGCTCATCCACATAAGAAGATGACTATCAGAATATAAAATTGTCAGAATAGTAATTGCCTGTACGTCAATTTGAAAGTTGCCCTCGATTTCCCTGAATCATCCGATCCTGTAAAGCTACATCATCCCTGAGTAACACAGGCAATATATAATTCCAATTGTAACAAGATTTTAGCCCGTGAAAGAAAGCCCTGTCGAGATTATCATCGAGATCATTAAAAAACGCTATATACTTAACCAAATTACACGTGGGCGAAGCCGCGGGCGGAAAGCTAGTCTATTAATAACATCTTCCACTGTTTAAGTTCAATAAAGTGTGAATAAATAATATTGAAACAGGAAGCAAAGAATCGAGATGAACTATTTTATGAATTAAAAGCTTTATTGACTTATCGATTTGTTTGAGAATAATAAAATGAAGGTTACTCCACTAAATCTTATTTGCATAACTACGCGTTTGACAGTGGATCAACTTTCGGTCACGATCGGAAACACGATTTGAATATTGGTCTTTGGTTTATTGACCTGCGGTATCAAATTGTGTTTTTCTATTATTTATGGGGATTTAGATGTTTATATGTTTTATTATATATGTTACTTAACAATATATAGAACTTGAAATACATTTATTAAATAAATTAAATTGATTACGGGAATGCGTACCTATAGTGAATCTTAGATTCTATGTGATTATATGTAATATACATATATATATATTATAACCCTATGCAAAGTTAAATAATATATAAATTGGCTAAAACACGGAATGTCGTGGGTTCGAATCAAGGCTTTGCAAATTAATTTTTCTAGGTGCGTGATAAAGACAACTTTGGGAAACCGGTATTCTCTACATCCAAAAATCGAGGCAGCAGACTGATAACCGATTTGTTTAGTGAGTAACACACATATAATACATCTTCTGTAATGTTATTATATTCATATTTAATAATTATGAAAATCAAAAATATGGTACGGTATTGTAATTAAATATATTTATTTTCTTACCTGTTTTCTTTTTCTCTTCCTGTAACTGATCCGTCCTTTCATCAACAAGTTCTTCTAAGTTGTTAGCGTATTTCTCCATCATAGCTATCATATTATCGAATATATTTGGTTTCCTATAATGAAATCGGAATAATTCACTTTCGTGACAAAATATGTGACTTAAATTACATTTAGTGGATTCCAAATGAAAGTAGAACGAACTGGTAAGAAACTCTCCAGCATTTCTTTATGTAGAAAAGAGAAACGAACTAAAGATACACCAGCATATAAAGGCCAAGTATTAAATTTTACAAAATTGCTCTTGATCCAGTCCACAATGCTAATACCACAGGAATATCGAAATATATCTAAGAAATAAATAATACCAGCTAACACCAATTCGTGTTTATCACAACAAGTATCCGTGAGTATGTATGCGAAACGTTCTACGTTCACAACAATTTAATATTTTACGTATGTATAATAGATTTAATTTTACATATAGAAAGATTTTAAATCAGCGATTTAATTTAATTTAAACACACCTTTCTATAAATAATAGTTTGACCTGTTTTTTAAATACAATATTCAATTGAAACTCACATGCCCTTCCTCAGCGGCCGTAATCGTGTGCGTATAGCCTTAAAGTCTGGACGAGTGCAAGCCTCTTCAACCCAACACTCAGCGCAGCATTCCCTCACGCAATCAAACCGATCCGCTAAAGCTTCGAGAGGAGGTCTGCAATATGTTATTATAATACAATCCTTAATAGATTCCATTATATGTATAACCTAGTACTAAATATCATATATAGTTAAAGCCTTGCATGTGTTAATAACACGTGTTAGTTGTATGCGAGTTTGACACATACCTACCTATAAGGCGCAGGGTAGGGATGCGCTACACGACGAAGGAGCGAGGGCGGCGACGGAGCGCCCGGCCCGAAGGGACCCCGACGAGTGTGAAGTTCGTATAGGAGTAATGAGAACGAGTAAACGTCAGATGCTGGCGAACCGCATCTAACTTCAAGGGACGTGGGAAATGAGTCCTTTCCCCAACCAGCTGAACGTAGCAGCTCTGGTGATAAATAGACTAGACCTGTAAATGTTCTGACATTGTTTAAGTGTACACTAACACTGTCCTGTTTATTTGAGTCAATTAAATGGTGTTCCTTCAAATTGAATGTGGATGAAAACGGTCATTTTGGTTCTCTGTTACACGGAAACCAATGTTGGTCCGCCCAAAACGATAATAATAACGTTCACTTTAATGTATTAGAGTTTGGATTTCATAATATATTATTATTGTATTTAAATGTATGCAGAATACACCCTCGTTTTTGGCGGGAAAGCAATCAGTTACATTGGGTATTGTTAGCGGGAACAGGAATAACGAATGACACAGTAAAAGTGAGTCATGGATGTGTAAATAGCGTAATAAGTTGACGAAAAATACTACTCCTGGTGGCAGGTTAATAAAAAATCTGAGTAGCAATTCTTTGGTTTTTTATAGATATTCGATTTGTTGACGATTGTAGAAGCAAGTATTTTCGAGATACATTTATAGAGATTGTGCAAAATAGATGATAGTCACAAGCTAGGAGGAGGATACTGTACTAGTAACAATTATTAAAATTAATCCTAATAATAATAAGATAACTATTTTTATCGTGAATAAATAAATAACAGTTACAAGGAATACACAAAATGGTTACATATATAACCATACAGATATATTAAATGTTAATACATAATAGTAAAATTATACTTAATAAGTTGAGGTCGATTCTCGACCCTTGAGCTGTCTTTGGCCGTTGAGACTTGAATTGTACTGATAAGTCTCATTTTGCAATTGGCAGAAACATTTTGACAGTCAATATATCAAAATAATGTTTTAATATGAAAGCTTTGTGATATTATCAGTAAGCCTATAAATATTTGGATTTATCCCAAATCCATTCGCGCAGGATGTCGATGGATGCGAAATTTTATAGCCGAGTTTTATATCTTTCAAGTATTATGTTTCTATATTAAACATACGTAAGTGCGGCTTCATAAAAAAGCTGTATATTAAGATTTATTACTTTTATAATTTTGGAAATGGGTCGAACTTTAACAGGTAAAATAGAATTATGAATTGTATTTCTTGTACTGCATATATTTATTATTTCATAATGTCAATTTTTTTAAAGAACTTCAATGTATGCATGGCCTAACATTCTCTCTAATATAAAAATTTAAACAACGTTACTAAAAATAATGAAAATCATAAATATGCAGCAACTCGCTGTGAACATAAATCTGTCCCAAATTTGCGTTTAAAAAATTCAAAAACTTAATTAGGCAAACATTTTAAAACAAGTCCTATAATTGTGTAAAAGACTATTTAAATGATGAATAGCCATACGAGATATTTAAACAGTGATCACGCTTAAAAAAATGAACTGAGTTTGTTGTGGTTATCTTCTAAGACCGGTCTATTTGGAACCTTAGATATAAGAAGAAAGTTAAACACTGAATTGCTCACTTCAGTACTTCGATCGAAATAAGCTCTTTACGCTCGATGATCTATGTGGCAAAAATAAATATATGTGTTTAATATTAAATACTTACTTTCTATATGAGATCTAAGAGCTGTAGGATCCGAGGGGGGTAGCTCCCCGCGGCGGAACTCTCGGAGACCGAAGTCTGCGAGTTTGACCACCCATCGAGCGTCCACGAGACAGTTTGAAGGTCGCAAGGAGCCGTGGTATTGAAGTGGGGATTCGTGGATGAAGATCATACCCTGAAATATGTTATGTGTGTGGCTGTTAAATAATAATTTGTTAGTAAAACGTGTTCTATTGTGTGTGATTTTAGAAGTACAGTTTATGTGATGTTAATTAATTTTCCCGTTATTCGTCGTGTGGGTTGTCCGGTACAAAGAAAGTGTAAGTAAGATCTTCCATTTGTATAGAATACAAATAATTGTTTATCATTATAAAAGAAATACAATGTACATAGAAGAGATTTTTTTTTCTATTGTGTGTTTTTTTTTCATAAGATATGTCCCACACATAAAACCTGAAAAGAATCTTGAAAAAGCTGCTAAGAAAAACAGGCTATTCAACGGATATGTTGCTAGCTCTTAAGGGTACAATGTTTTTTTTTAATATATGATCCATAGAAACATCGGTATTTACTATTGAATGAAATGTGAGCAATGTTATATTTTAAATGTTTTATTTTAATTTTTATATTTTATATATTAATTTTGTTGCTATTCAATAATATACATACCCTAATAATATCACCGACAAGCGACGCAATAAACATATTATCCAATTTGATGTATTCGTTCTCAAGAATATCCTGAAAGGAAATAATTAATTAAAAACCAATACTGAAAAACAGGTTTTAAACAGATATAAAACCTTATTAACTCGACATCTCGACCGACAGCAACGATCTTTTAACAAAAATAATATAATCTATGGATATATTTACCATAGATTATATACCTCACAATGTATAAACTTTTTGATACTTATAAAAATATATCGACAATGTTTTCTTAGGTCACCTTCATAACTCTACAATGTCACTCTACAGTGAAGTGTTTGCCCCTTTTTAGTAATAATATTAGACATACATACATTATTAAATATAACGAATAAAATATACCCCATTGAACTATCGTTATATTTCATGGAGTCTATATTAAATATGTTAGGTCGGAGTTTCAAACTTTAAAATGAAAATTTACTTTTCTGGTTCCTGACTTACATTGCTGCAACCGAAGTGCGAGTTGTGTGAATAATTATTCATATTAAAATATTTTATTTAAATATGTTTAAATGAGTTTTCCAAACAATTCAATATGACATATTTTATACACTTAATATCCAATATGAAACAGAAGGCATAAAGTTGGAAGAAGGTAGACATAAAGAACGAAAGAACGAGTAAGACGTAAAGAAGGCATAATGCTCACCTTAAGGCTGCCTCTAGTACAGTATTCGGAGAGAGCGCACACATTAGGTGGTTCGATACAAGCGCCCACAAACCCATTCACATTGTCATGTTGCAAATCCCGCATCTGCCGACAATGAGATATTAATGATGCCTTAAAATACAGCGTGGGATTTCGCTAAAGGACCTTACATTCTCAGAAAGTCAAATCAAACTGCAATTCAGTGAAATTACTTCATTTATTTCGGGACCGGTCGTTTTTACAGAATGATTTGTGAAATTTAGAAGTGCGTTTTAAAACATCGACTGTGAGTGAGCTTTTCAATTTTATATTTATATACTTCGGTTGTTTAGACAAAACATTTGATACCTATTATTCATAGCTTACCATTGTATATTTCTGGTAATTTATTACCGTTCCACATAAGCACGATGAACATTATTCTATACTTAACACATTAACTATTTGACAAATAGATTCGCAAAGAATAAACCCGGATAAGCGAGACAATGGGACAATTTAGCCTTGTTTTTTGTTTGGTATTTTTTCTTTTCGTCCGGATATTTTTAAAAAAATGTAAAAGCTAACTAGGTATTTCGTGTCATATTTTCCGATAAAGCTGAAGTGAAACTTTAAAGTCTTTACTCCGTGTTATTTTACGATTTATATTTGTGTTAATGTATTATGTATTCGCATGTTTGGCCGACAACCATAACACTGAACTAAGTAAATAGTATGAAATAACGTAATATCTTCAAAATACATCTAGTATTTTTCTAAGAAAATCCATCTATCACATGCGAGAGATATATTATACCTTAAGTAGGAAACGAGAGTACTTCGCACAAGAATCTCAAAAAATATTTGATTTAGCAACGTTTAAGTAACACAAAACCTTACTTTTTGTGTTTCATAGTCAGAATACGTGTAAAAACTTAAATTATTATAAATATCTGTGTAATACATTTTCTTTTAGTCCTACTTGACGAAAGTTTAAATTTTATTTAAATTAAAGGTTAACTTTCTAATAATATATATATATATTATTAGAAAGTTGTTTAGTACGACTTGTCACATTCATTATTTTTAATAAGACATACATTGGACACATAAAAAATTATATATATATATATAACTATTAAAGCTTTACACGCATTACCTATTTTTAAATATTTAAAAGCTAGTGAGAATAAAAAAACAAGTGTAAACAGTATGTGTTAGCGCTGTAGGCCATGAAAACAAACAAACTTACAATTTTGAGTTCCTTCTTGATTTCCCTGTTAATATCAATATGATGACGTCTCACACGCTTAACTGCCAGCAAGCGACCGCGGTAAAAGGCCACCTGGGTGAAGATGGCTGAATATCGGAAATCCAGGTCTGGGTTAGAGCTGAGAGAGACTTGACTTGAGCGAGCCGCCCCAATGCTCCCCTTCTCGCAAATCGCGTTACTTGAATTCGTATTCAAGCCAGTGCTATCTTGCTGGAAAAAATCAGCTCTGATCAACTAGTTCTGTTTTTCTTTAACATTTATATTGTACCATGTGTAGTCGATAAATAACAAAGTTATATTTTGTACTGTTGTTTTATTAGAATAAAAATATTTTTAAATATTTGCATAACGCCTAAAACTTCCCGCCCAAAGCAAGATGTCAATTTAAATGTGTTGGATAGAAACACAACCAAATTACTTAATTACGGGAATTCTTTTCGTTTTCAATTCAAATTTATATACACGATCCGTAAAATTTAATTAATTTATAAGCATCAAGCTAAGCGTACATGCAGACAACATATATAAATTGTGTTTACCTACTCATTTTGGCGCGTTGTTCATCATCAGGTAGGTGGAGATCTCTGAAATCGATTTTCCACAAAAGTGAATCAAGTTCTTGCTCGTATCGCCATCCGCGGTAGAGCGCCAAGGCAGCAAGTGCCAGAAGAACCAGAGTTCCACCAGAGGCTCCGAGAGCCCATGCACCAATATGACCTATAAATGATTGTCCAAGTAACAAAACACTTTGGTAAGTAAGTAGTGGTTTAGCACAAATGGGAAATTATTTTAAATTAATAATGACACAAAATTAGAATGTATGTAAGAATAAATATTTGTGTGGGAAAAATGCTCATTAAACTGGATCAAGTATATTTAAAGATGAATAAAACATTATTGCATTGTTAAGAAATTACACCATGGCCATCTAGAAACCTAGCTCATTTCCCGCTTAAAACTACGGTCTCATTTTGACCACAGAGCAGTGCAGTATTCTGATTTGGACACAGACCACTATAAATGTTTTTATAACTTCGTAAAAAACACATCTATAAAATGTTAAATATCTATGTAAATAAATTTGTAATGCGCAAATAACATAAAATAATGCGCTTTTATCTCAGAATAAATAAAAATATAAGTAATCAGAAAACATTTTGGCAAAACGAATATTGAAAAGGGAAATAGTACACCTCGAGAGCACTTAAACGGTTCGATTCAATTTGTATGTTTGAGGTTCAGATGAATTGGAATCGTCTTAAAGTAAGGTAACACGAAACTCGATCTCTACTGAAATGAAATAAGAAAAGATTTTGTTAAGGAAAAGTAGGAATTTAATCTAC
This sequence comes from Leptophobia aripa, assembly GCA_951799465.1. Classification (NCBI taxonomy): domain Eukaryota; kingdom Metazoa; phylum Arthropoda; class Insecta; order Lepidoptera; family Pieridae; genus Leptophobia; species Leptophobia aripa. The sequence continues at coordinate 1,701,479 of OX637264.1, read as the reverse complement.
CATAGATTATAAAATTGGATAACCATAGAGTTTACAATAATTATAAATAAGCCGTTTATTATCTTATTTAATTTAATTGTTACATAATTTAATATAATCATAACTTGGATTTTGGTTGTATATTCGATCTAAATAGAAATCATATGATACCATAGACAAATGGATGATAATATTATTCCACTCTTTATATATAAACCTCACGTTTCGTCTACGTTGAATGATAAACTTGATCCCTTTATCCATATTGATTTATTACAAATTGTCATACGTATGATGAGAATTATGGGAAAAAGAATATTGAATTTATAAGAATGATTTTGTATAGTAGTTATTTCTACAATATCATTTGTGTTTGGTTTACGTGATTTATTTTTTATATCGTTTTAGGAAAGTTAATACAAATTTATTTACAATATAACTGTCATATTATTTTGTAAGTTTGAGCACATTTAAAATGGAACTACGATACATACATTTATAGATCAGTGATAGAAATCAACAGTTGTTCAGGCTCTAATATAATAATTGAATATCGCATTGCCTCTTAGAACATCTGGGTAACAATAAAATCCGGTAGTAGTAAATAAACCAGTAAACAAGCGATACAAATAATGAAATTTAAAAAAAAAACGGTAATAGAAGAAAGGGCGAAAAACGCACAGCGGGTAACGCGTGCGGCCGATGGCCACTGCTCGACATTTCTTAATACATTACGCTTTACGACCCTTCCTACTATTACAAGCTTTGCGCTTAATGCCCCGGACTCCAGCTAAGCATTACTTTTTTTAGTTCCGACAAAATAGGGCGACATAATTCATGTTGACCACTTACGTTAGTATATTATTTTATGGTATATGAGATTTGAATCTTCGTTAAGTTCTGTTTATAAATTTTGTTTGGTCTGTTGATTGTAGCTCAATTTATAAATAAAAAATATAATAAAATGTATTAAATATATCATTATTATATTATATATGTTATAGCAACTTTTAATTTATAGAATTTTTATTTTTTTGTTTTTGCTTTTCTTCCCGTGGCGTTTTTGTTGTTTCTGTACTTGTGACTGTGTATATAACATATTTTATCTGTGAAACATGTTTTAGGATGCCTCTGTATTTTTGTCATATATATTTTTCTGTTGTATTGTATTTTTGTGATGTGTCTATTTTGATTCCGTTAAATAAATCAATGAGAGTATGTACTTACTGACGCATTTTTCACCACGAAACCCGCAGGGAGGTTCCGAGAGTGGCACTCTACCTCCCGGCCACTTTAGTTCTCGTAGGAGTCGTAATTCCTGTAAATTTTAACACATTAGTATACACACACCTTCAAATATTTCAGTAAGTAAATAATCATTCAATATGGTTATCCAATGTACAATAGTATTAAAAAGTAGCTACAAACTGGAGACTCTGTGACAAGCGATTTTTGTTCTTGATCTTACCGTGAGAATCTTGTAAATGCCCGGAAATACTAACAGAACATATTTTCAAGTAATTAAGGTAACACAATAATATTTTACTTATTTAGAATATCGGTACAAGTAATAGTTGCGAACAAGAGAATAGCAAAAAGATAAGAATGTTTTGTACTTGATCAATTGTAGATCGTAAAGGATATATCTATTATTTACATTTTTAATATTTTTTTTGTTTGTGAACTAAACTTGCACTGTTATACTCTTATAAAAGACAATAATTCTTAAACCTAATAAAAAAATAAATAGCGTGAAATATTTCGCAGCCCAGAATCCAGAGGAAAGAATGTCCATTTCGCACATTCCCACAAACATTTGTTTAAGTGCCTCGGCGATTAAACGTTGCGTACATTTGAGAACAATTTATTTTGAAAATTCTTATATCTATTTAGTTTTTAAGTATATGAAACATCTGTTTCTATGTTCTACATTTATAAATGTAAGCTATACAATTAATTGTAATTTTATAGAGTTAGTTTTTTTAGTTTGTTTAACTTTTATTTGACTAAAAGGCTAACACCAACTCAATTTATTACAACTAAATTAGTTCTATTGCAATCTGATTTTATTTACTTTTCATTCCTAAAGCCTTAAAGAATTATATGCAAATTTAAAACAAAAGTCGTTACCGGTTTAAAATCTAAAACAAAACAAAGAAAAACATTATCTCTGTAATCTTTATATTGTATTTACGCTGTCTTGAAAAGACAGGTTTTTTGATTAAACGGTGAAATTAGTCTGTGTTTTTATAAAGGGGATATTTTAATATTACTGTTTCAACTTCCCTTTTATGTATCGTTCTGAGGTTTACATCATTATAGTGAAGATTAATTATAAACATGTGGTACCAGTTTATAATAACTATAGACTGTAGAACATGATGATTTAAGTCTAGCCATAAACAATGTTACAATTAAAAATAAACATTATTACTTTTTTGAATTTGGAATCTGTCATTATACGATTGTAAATTTATAACTTAATCCCACTATTAGTCCAAAAAGTGTGAATCAATAAAATCATATAATATAATATTCTGTAATATTATTATTATTAAATATACTTGAACCCTTGGTACACTCGTCAAACGGTCGTTCATATGCGTATGGAATTAAATAAGTACTAACCGGAGCCATTTTGTGAAAGACACCAAGTGGATAGAGGCCCGGGGGCTTCGTGGGGTCTACGGAGAGTAGGGTGTAGTTGCCCTCCGCATCACCGTTCTCATCCATGTGAACACTGTACCTGAATTGGTAATTTAAAAACGTCAAACATATCCTTTGCGAAGCTTTTGTTTTAGGGAGAGCTTAAGCAACGTATTGATGGTTAGTTGTCTAATAAGCATTATGAAAACTAAAAAAATATGATAATTAAAAAGAGTGCTTAAGATTCATTGCAAGAGTTGTTTTATGTAACGAGCAGGCGGGTCAAGTGAGGTGCTAACCGCCGCCCATCGACAACTGTAACGCCAGCAGACTTACGAGTGAGTGACCGGCCTTTAAGGGAGAGGCAGTTTCTTCTGCACCAGGCCTTTTATTTGAAAGTGGGTTTAATGTAATACATATGTGTAGGTTTTTTCATTTCTATATTCTGACGGGTGTTATAAAAACTTACTGTTACTTTATGACTTTGATTTTACGTAACATTTTACGTAAATAAATTAGGTAAAAGTGTATTTTAAACGTAAACGAAGTTAGCGAACGGAAGACAATTCAACATGCAAAGCATTTCAATTGCGCTACAAAGAAAGAAATTTACGAGTGGGAGACCGATACTGGAACAGTTTAAAAGCAAAACACCTCACGAATATTAATTATTTCAAATGAGATGCGTAATGTTATATTGTATATGTTACACGGTTCCAAACATTTGTCTCTTTTTGTGAAGATACATGTGGCCAATGTTTATCTGTATAACCTATTTTCTTATTTTTATTGGTTGGTCTATGATCCCTTGTACTAAAAACATATTCTTTGCAGTATGATTGCTTAATCGTGTGTTGTTATTTGTGTAATATTCAATTCTCTTATATATTAGTTAGTTGGAGACTCACATGAAAATAACTCTGGTTCGGATATAGGTTTAACTCACTAGTCAGTCAACTGATAAATTTGCTTATAATTATTTTTGCCCCACATTACATATGACGAGAAATATAGAAAACTCTACCCTTAATGGCCAATAGTTTTAATTACATATCGGATGAATTAAAAAAAAAGAGCGATCTCTTTTCTTATCTCAACGGGCAGCTCGAGATTTAGCTTGATGTACTAACAATTAATTGAAAAGAATGTACTTTTGTGTAAAAGAGTATAAAAAATCATTTTACTAAAGTACGATTTCTTATTCAGAATATAGAAAGATTCGGTTTGTTGGTAAAATTTTAATATCGTCTAAATTGAAGCCTAAAATAACATAAAATAATCGATTATTCAATATTCGATTTAAACGTCTATTGTTTAAAGAACTGATATGACTATTTAAGATTCGGGACGCGATGTCCGAACATTGAATTCTTGCACCTGACCGGGTTGACTTAAATCGGTCTGGACCTTTAATTATCACAAATATGTATACTCTCTTAATATTTTCTATATACAATACAAGTTTCGGGTTCTTTATGTAGCTATGCTGTGTGTTGCTATGCTGAGTGTAGCTATGCTGTGTGTAACTGCTGTGTGTAGCTATGCTGCGTTTAGCTTTAGAGTCGTCAGTCTACATAAATTAAAGAAGAAGCAACGGCCTTCGAACAGTGTTTATATTTTGTATGTTAACCAAGCATGTATTGTTTAAATATATTATACGTATTAAACTATAATATCCGATACTTTAGCATTATGCCTCAGAGCTATGACAATGACAACGAGATTGATGGACGATCGTGTAGTCTATTGTGTTTGGTTTTTTTTGTTAATGTTATTACAAATTATGTTCATATGGTATCATTAAGTTGTTACGAACATGTCAGATATTAACCATCCCCTTAACATGAGAAACTATATAATAATACAACTTACTATTAATACAAATACTATGTTAAATTTCAATATTTTTAATCACTAACGAATCGTTTATGGTTTTAGTTTTTTTAAAGTACATTACGTAATATAGGTTATATTTGACAAAGATGTATACCATACCCCATAACACTCTTGTATGTGGTATTCCTCATATATGCAGCTAAAGCTCGACCGTCGCGAGGACCCTCGCCTGTTCTAAGAGCAGTCACCAAGGCCCGAGCATACAACCATACAGCATCATGTAACCAGGCTGCCTCTACCGGTATCTTAAGCACAAAATGAATTTATGACACAACACTAGGACTGAGATAATTGATATTTTATCACGATAAGGATTGGGTTTATAACATTTAATGTAACTTATAATCGCTCCGCACACCATTTTATATTTTGTAAAAGATATTATATTATAATATCTTTATCTTAAGATATGATTATATATATATATAAATATATAGATATAGATATTGTTAGTAGCCCGTTGTAGACGAATACGAAAGACGAGAACTAATGCAGAATATTAGTTAAAATAAAAATTACAATTTGAATTAAATGGATCACTAATCGCACTCATAAAACAGTACTAATGACATAAACATTCGCAAATTACCGTAACAGCCGCTTAATTTAGGTATTTGGGACAGTAGTTATCATTAACAGCTTTCCGGTTCCAGTGATAACACCACGCCACTACTATGTTGATCATCATTTATCTACTGGTAAGAGGAGTCTAAAGACTCAGAATGACCTTCTTTGTAACGTTCTTTTTTTTCATTTTAATATATTTATCTAAATACAAATGAATATTTTTATAAAAGTGATTTGTAAGTCCGAAATGATAACGAAACTTTGATTTAGCATGTATTTGGTAATAATTGACATATTTAGTTCGCCGAAGGTCAAAAGGTATTTATTCCTTATGGTATTTTTTTTTATGTTATTAAATCTATCCCCAAACATCTTAAGTGCTAAATATATTATCAAACAAGAAACTTATAATATAATAACACAAAACAATTATATGGGAACTTAAAACAAACAAACAATTTTAATCGTTTCACAGACTCTTTTTAAATTATAAAATCCTTTTTAGCACACACACGTTAAAATAATTACATCGAGAGCCTATAAGAAAATTATATATAAGAAATAACCCAAACTACCTAACTAAATGCATGGTGCGCGAGCTAACTCGTTATTATAATTACTCCAAAACTTTACACATTATTAAAAGATTTGTAATAAAAGATTGTTAAAATCACTCACCACTTTGCCCCCACCCAAAGCTAATAACGGATTAACGAAATTGAATGGCGGCATCTGTAGGCGTTTATTTACTTCCATAGCAAAGACTGGGTAAGACGGCGAAGGCGAAGGTGCCACAGCGAGATATGACCGAAAGGCCTTAATCGTCCTCGCACTGGGCTCCTTTAACAACGGACCCGCGAGATAACGTATAGCCTCTTCTGACTCGTATTTATCAACATCTACTCCAATCGCTGCGTATTCACCTAAAATAAACTTATTTCAAGTATCGCTGATCCAAGAGCTGGTGCTTTTCTCGCTCAGCGTATAAGCATCGCGATACAGCGAGGAAATGCCGCCAGCATTATGGGTACTCTGGCACAAGGAAAAATTTAAATTTGTATGTGGTTTGTTCATATCTAATAATTAAATATTATTTACTGCCATGTACATTGAATAACTTGTGTATTACTCTATAAACTAAAATATGTTTCAAGTAAAACAACGAGAATTAATTATTTTGAACATATTTTTTTTCTGACGGCTTGTAGCCTTCAAAGAGGCCTGGAAAAGACATATTTCTGTTAACGTTTTATTCGTGAGACACGGTAAGCCTTGTCAACATGCCAAGCTTAGACGGTTTCTTGCAGGAAGAAAATGAGCTGAACCGAACTGAAACCGTCAGGTTAATAAGTACAAAATTCAATTTAATCATGTAACAATGTCAAATATGTAATAATAGCTCAACTTTCACTAGCAGTTCTCAAAATAAGGGCGTAGGTCACTAGAAACGGAAATAGACTCTTTGTCCTTTTAATCGCAGGATTTTTTTGTTATCCAATCCTTTACTGATACGCTTAGCTACTGTGCAGTAGAGGGTACGGTGAAATACCCTCTAACATAAAATTGGATACACGCCAACACCATACCATCCGATAATTTCATTTATTAAGATATTTTCTTTTGATAAAATCTAAATTTTAATAACTTATTCCGCCAAGTTTTCAAACTTAACCAATTTAATTAACGTTATCATTTTTGCAAACAACGGCTGGTTTCTTTTAAAACAAAACCTTTTCTGATTATAATTCTATATTTTTTTAATTAATTATGAATCAAACTGAAGCAAAATAATTTTTGACGGTTGATGCAGTTTTAATTATATAGCGCGTTACTTCAAGCATCAGGATTTTGAAATGATATCAACATTGAAATCATATATTTGCTAAATCACTAGATTAAATCAAATTTAATTACCATAAGTATATGCTGTTGAGAAATTTATTGACGGTCCTTAAGCTTATTCGAGTCAAAGAGTATGTATAGCTCTAATTACTATAGTTTTGACATATACTTAAAAGCTTATATACTAATTATTTATATTATATACTAATATATAAAATGAATTCATAAAATAAATATATATTGAGTCAAAGTATCTTTATTCATTAAGGCATTTTGAATCGTCTAAACTCTTAGTGATTCTACGCATGTTCGTAAGCGACCAAGCTGAGACAGAAGCAGGCAAGAGACTCGGCATGGTTAATTTTTTTTTGGAAATGATCCCAGTACACATTTTGAAGCAAGGCTGAGCTGGAGCTAATTCATTCCCAAACTTTTTCATCATCAAAATAATCCGACGATATATAAAATGAGTGATTTGTCAAATACATTTGGTATTGAATTTGGATGTTATTGAAAGTTCATTTCAAAACTTAAATTAACTGAATCCAGGTTCTTGATAATAGTTTAGAAAAATGTAAAATTAATATTGAGTTTCATCAAAATTTCAAGCGATTTGCGATGTAATTTAAAGATGAATGACCGCTAACTGGAAAATCTTTTAACTCACAGCGTGATATCTGAAAACGCTAATCTACGGTTTTATTACCGTAATAAAAGATTTCATCGTAATAAATGTAACGAATGCGTATGCGCAGAGATATGAAATTGTTTTATGTATAAATACAAAATGCAAAGATTAAAGTTTTTTTTTTGCTGAATTTTGAAATTAATTTATGCTAATGTAGCCAAAAAGTACAGTGTAAACTGTATATATGACGACACTGAAGGGACAGTGCATTTTATGGCGTTATAGAGAGTGATAGTTCAACGGATAGAAGAAAAATCAGAATTAGAATACAAGCTATACCAACCAAAGCCATGTGATTTCAATGCTTTAGAGAGTCTGTCGTTAAGTCGAGTGACGTTACATGGAGTTAACACTATATGTTAAAGTTTAAAACCGCATGTATATACGATCTGTTCTATTTTATGTCTGTACACATATTTAGTGAATTAAATGAGTTGCCGAGAGATTCTCTCGCCCTCTCTACCGTAACGCAATTGATTTGAGTACTGGCAGCAAATGTAATTATAGAACCAACTTTTTTTTTCAGTGCCGAGATCCGTTTGTCTTACCCGTGTCCAATAACTTCATGCTGTCCAAAGCCAACATCAATCCGATGTGGTCATGATAGTAACCAATTGAGACGTAAACTGGAACAAATTTAAAAAAAACTCATCTTTTTATACAATATATATAATTTTTTATTTTCAAAATACACAAATGATATTTTCACCTATTTTTAAAGGCATTTATGCCGTGCAACTTTTTGCTTACGCTTTTGAAAGGAGGCGTCATCGTCTTCGCGTCGTCGTCTATCCCGCGTCATTTCCACATTGCATAGAATAAATTGAATTCAGAATCTGCTTGGTTTTGCCAGGTGCAGACAACAGTTTAGTACTAATACAACTACTTTCGTATAACGAATAACTCGTTACGAGACTAAAAGTCAAAAAAAAAAATTAATAAAATAAAATAACTTACTTCTTGTATCCTTGTAAGTCTCGCGGACGATATCCAAGAATGGGTTTCGTGAGAAGTTCTCTCTCCTATTCTCATAATAATAAGGCTGACGATACACTTGTACTGTGCGAATGGAGATTTTCTCCTCATTCGCCGCAGTCATAATTGCATGGGCCAAGCGTGAGAAATCATGATTCGGTGCTTTTAGGTAGACGAGCGCTATCTGATTGAAAATATAATTAATTTAATCCTTTAAACTCAAAAGCCATTTATTATGATTTAAATATTATAGAAATACATAAAAAATTTAATGTCTGATTTAAGGATTCAAAACCCGTGGAAGCTTTCGTTTGGGTCATAAAGTATTAGCTAATGCTTAAAAAAATGACTGTGACTACCGCATTTTAAGCTTGCGGTATATATAAAGTTTAGTTGGGTTTAACTGAAGAAATGCTAACTTGCGTTTAATTCTTCTTTTAAAATATTTTAGTTAAAGATATTAGAGAGAGAGAGCAAGAGAATTCTTAAGAGTAAATAGTAATGATATAATTTTTACATGCATGAAATTAAAATGCGTGAGCACCGCAACCACAGAGCGAGATATATCGATGTCCGAAGGTTTAGTTCTCGCGAATGTAGAATATACACGCTTGTTGGAGCTGGCTACGTCTCGACAGAACTGTGAAACAGTAAAACATATAGTATAGGTCATATTATTATTATAGCTTAACTAGCTAGTCTACTTTTCCTCTGCATAAAAATTGCCTACTTGATGGACTTGTTAAGTGTGGACACTGCACACATAACACTTGTGTGCAGTGTCCACAGAGTAGAAATGAATAAACGGATATACATTTTAATTATATTTTGACAATTGACGTAGAAACATAATGATTTTATCCATACTAGTATTATAAATGCGAAAGTAAGTATGCATGTATGTTACGCTTTCACGCTTAAACTACTGAACTGATTTTGGTGAAATTTGGTATGGAGATAGATTAATTTGTTGAAGGATGAATGGGGATGAAAGTTCGTATAAAATATTTCACCAGAAATCTGCCATTTATAAACCGATTTTCCAAATTCCTTTTGTATTTAAACCACGCGAAAGAAGTCGCGGGCAAAAGCTACCAGTTACAAATTTAGTTGAAATAAAATACATACACTGAAATAGTTATACGTTTGGTTGAGACTGTGCGAACAAAATGATTTTAATGTATACAAAATTCTTAGCGCTTCGAATAACAACATTATTATAATCAGTTTTCCAGAGCATGTATCCCTGAGCGTTAATCGCATTGGCAACTTGCTTGATATTTCATAATATCTAATGTCATAATCGAAACCCGGTTAAATTCAAAATATTCAAATTTAATTTTTCAAAGGCAGAGCATTGACACCAATACTGGCATTTTCATGGTTCAATGACCTATGTCAATAATATTTGAATGTAATATGTTATTATATGTAATCTCTAGTCTACATTCGTGTGTTAAGAGTGTGTTATACTAGCTTTAATAGTATTTTTGTCAATATAGAAATAAAGAAAAAAAATCTTTATTCAGTGTAACTTCGGCCAACATTGCAACTCCAGGTTTTGCAGGTGGTCAAGTAGGGTAAGCCATAATCAAAAAGCTTCCTCAAAAATGATATGTATGATTGATGCCTTTGGAATTTACAATACATTCTTTATAGCCTATAACTTTAGATCAACTGACGATTATTAAATATTTGACATCTAATAAAATTTTATAGACGTTAGTTTCATAAAAATCCATAAATATTTCATAGATTATGATCAATATATTGAACTGATAAATAATACAGTTTTCTAACGGTTTGTTATTAGGTATAAAAATACATACATAACTAATCATAGGTAGGTTGAAGGCTGCCGCCATTCGTCCTTCATGTACACACGTCTCTTGCGGACCGATGAACGCCGATACGTTACCTGCCCATAGCGCTGCCACCTGGAAACAAAATGTGCCATATATTGACTGCAGAACTTCGTATGTAACAACGATTCATACCAACTCATTTCAAGACCGTTCTCTAATTAGGGCTTACATAAATTTAAGATTTACACAATAATTGTATTGAATAGTCGAAGATAAACGAAAAATATTGCGTAGGCTGTTGTCTTAGATTGCAAATTACAAGAGCAATTATTCATCTGTCTGTTGCCGCTTCTTCAGTGATAAATGGCTAACACTGGCAGGCTTCGAAGATAGATTACCTAATGTGTTACGCATATTAATTATACTACAAAAGTAGCAATTATAGTAAGATTTAGATTTGTTTGAAGTATATAAGAGTATGTGTGCAAGACAGTGTAAACGAATACATGTTTGTGAATACAACATTATACAAGTTAGAGATAATATCTTTTTTTCATTTATCCGCATTAAGTGCAAATTTATTATGATTGCATTATTTTGTTAAGGACTTTTATTTATTTACACCTCGTTGCTTACATTTATACGCCCCGACGGTGGTCTTATCGCTCTCAACGATCTCTTCTGGGCAATATGGAAAAATAGGACCACAAGGAATATTATGGGCACCTATTAATTTACTTTTTAAGTTTTTTTTATATTAATTACTCTTCGTCTTTAATTGTGTGTGTCTTAATAAATATTTATTTCTATTTGCAGTAGGTTAGTGTTAACTATTTGATTATTTAAAAAATATAATAGTATGATTTGTAACTGCAATTTTTGGAATAGCAAGTATTGTCATGTTGGTAATTAAGCCTGTTTAAAGGCTATTGATAAAATCGATTCGCGCTTATAATAAAGCTATCACACTGCAGTTGCAATTTTAAAATAAAGTCCAAGTGAATTAAAGTTATACTGTCTTCAATGGCGTGAACGCGTTCTGCGTTACGATATCGTCCATTACTGGGTCATTGCGTTTGCTCAGTTGAATTATATCAGGAGTGGCGAGTGCTTCGTGATATGACTTGATTCCTCTGCTTATACAAGTCACACCTGTTCAAAGACGTGAGTAAACAAATGGTATCTTTCATTGCTGTTATCAAAATGCAGGAAGCGTCCTGGTTTTTTTCCAGGACGAATCAAAATACGACTTAAATTTTTCAGTTGTTATTAAAATTTGTATCGAATATATACAGAATATTATTATTAACGCGTTTAAAGATTTGAATTGTAACAGCAATATTTTAGTACGGAAGTGTGACCAGCTGTAAGAGTTGCCATACTTATTTCTATACCTATTATAAGGACGACGCAAACAAGCTAACATAACTGTGGCATTTGTTAAAATATATACTGTAATAAAAACTATAATTCTGAAGTAACTAGTTAAAGGCATGGAATCAATAACATGACTACGGTTCTCAATAAAATATTTCATGTGAGACCTATTAACTATGATGCCATATTAGTCAAGGGTGTACTTTTATTGCAATAAATATACTCGGTTTTATGACGTAAGAATAAAGTGGCTAACCTATATCCTCTTTGTTGTAGAGCCAATACAATTTATACTCCAGTGGGCAAAACCATTGTTACTATAAGTTTATTATCAAAATAGGCTCAACATTTTCCTTTTCCTATTTTCTTTTGTTTGTTTCTCTCGACAATTTTTTTCTTCTCCTTATTTAGCGCTTTATTATTAATTAGTTTTGTTTGATTTCCTTATTAATTTTAATCCCATTTTACAGTAACTTTATCTTAATAAAACATAAAAACAACTATATAATTAATACTATGCACAAAATATATAAAAAACCAAAAAACTCTAGTCTGGTTAAAATGGTTTTATGAGATATTATGACTAATGCAACCCTTGTTAATCCCATCAGTGGAAAAAATGTTGCCTTGTTTGATATATTTATAACCTTTTGTAAAGGCAGTACTACTGTAGATAATAACGAATCAAGCAGAAAAATCATTTATATTCAGATATACGAGACTGCACTACGATCGTCAAGTTACGGCTACCAATCACTGACAACATTTAGTATGTTTAACTTAAACGTTAAAAAAGCGTAACTTACGTCGGAATTCGAAAATCCTATTTAATATAATTATTTTAAATTACACAAATCAATGTCATAAAACTGAGCTTTTAATTATGGCTTTATGAACTGTGAGCAATTAAGCAAAGTTTTAATTTCAAGCTATTAGGACTTTACTTTAATGATGATTGTAGTTCGTACAATCAATAAAACGTCTGTAAAATTATATTCAAATCATTGTTGAACTGGTTAAGAACCAGTTCAACAATGATTTAGTCACTAAATAACTGTTTACCTGTTTTATAGAGACTTCTTCCTGTCCATATGTTTCCGCCACTACGAAGTCTAAAGAATGTCCCATTGGCCCAAGGAGCTTTTCATTGATTTCTTCAATTGCCATCGGTATAGCACCTGTACACATAACAATTTATTTTTAAACGTTATAAACTATATCATCTTTAACTGTTAAATTGTTTTCGATAGGATGAAAAAGACTTTTGCCATAACTGTGCAATAATAACTCAAAATATCCTTATTCAGTAGGTATTAACAATAATAAGAAAGCCTATATTTAAAGATTTACATGCTAATTATATAAATTATGTATAATGTTACGAAAAAACCTAGGTTAATCAAATGTCGGCAAATGATTTTTACATATTTTCTTTCGATAAAGACCTCCAAATTACCAGTTCTGTCTGTATGGTCTTAATAAAGACACTTTTAAATCGTTATTTTTTCCATCATTATTTATCATTAAATAAAAATTATTCTTTAAAAAACGTAGGTACTATTAAACTTTAAATGTAAGCAACCATCAATATTGTTTTTTAATTTCTTTAATTCAATTTTAACCATTCTATAAATGACTCGCACGAGCTTTCTTTGTAGTGCACTCGGTTAGGTATACGATTTGAGAATAACTTGAATTACGCACGACCCGAACTAGTTTCGTTCTTTAAACCCAACCCGATATCCTACAATTAAAGTGTGTTTTGGGCTTATTAGATATATTACTAATAACCCATATAGATTGTTATAAATTAAAACTGTGTTTTAAGTGAATTAAGAAAGAAATTTGCGCGAGCACTGTATCTGAATTACAAGTTAATTAATAAATATGTCAGTCTCCTCTCACCTCCGTAATTTATAAACCGATAATTTCAGACTGATCTGCCCTATGCCCCTACGTGGGGCCTTAGGACTCTAGTAAGTAAGTAAGTAATTCCAGACTGACTTGATTTGATAAAAACCGAACCTAACAATGGGTACAAGACAAACATTAATTTGAATTCACTGTTAATTATTAAAATGAGACCGCGTTAAAAAAAATCAAAAGTATGCGTAATTTGAGCCAAAGATGATTGGCGTAATTAAATTTGAACACAATTCCATTTTTAAAAGACGTAATCAGATTCGCAAACAGGTTACTCTGCAATTACAAGAAATGAAACACTAAACATGTTTATATCATTTGCATTGTAAATGTCAAGTAATAGTTTTTATTTATTTTATTAATTACATTGAGAGAACGGCCTATATTTGAATGTTGTCGAAAGAGAATCTATTTTAAAATATTTTTGAACAACTGTTTATTGTCGATGGTCCTTTCTACGATATCTGTTTTTAGTAACAGACTATAAAGTCCTCATTCGATTAGTCTGTATTGTTCTCTTTTGTTATAACTATCAGATATGTAATTGTTCAATGTGAGCTAACATATTACAAAATCAAAAATAATTGTAATACTCATTACGGTTTTTAGATATTTTTAAAAATATTAACCTGAAATAACCCTGCCTGGTCTTGGGTAGTTCATGTCTCCAGGTCGTCGCTGTGACCCAGTGATGTAGCCCAACGTGAATGTTTCTCCATACGAACGATGTATTGTCACAGTCAGTAAGCATATACAGTGAAACTGTAAAAAAAAACAACATTCGTGAGTACATAACAATGAAATAATTATTATAAAAAAATAATTAATCTTGTTAGACGGACACTTGCTAATGAGATTGAAAAAGCATTTTATTAGATTGGTCCCTAATAAGCCTACTCCCCGGCAGCTTACGCGCCCGGCCGTGGAAATAAAACAGTCCTTTGATTAAAACAAAAAGTTGACGAATTTGTAGTTCCTATTGGATACCTTCCTAATTCGTCACGCCATTTTATGTAAGAAGGGGAAAAAAAGATTATTTGCACAGAATATACAATAAAACTAATATACTTAAAAAATGCAGATAAGGTAAATTTCTTAATAATAACATTACAACTTAACACCATGGACTAACAACAACGCAGTAAATGCACAGATAACATATCAAAATCGAAATACACAGTTTTTAAATTTCGAATTGCAAAGTAATCTGTCAATATAATACGAAATGATTGGTCAATAGAGTTGGGGATGTTCCATTTCGTTTTACACCATCCAGATGATACATCTCTCTCAACCCAAGACTAATATTTATTTTTCAGTTAAATCGAAAGCGGGTTTACTTTTCGATACTCCGAAGTTTCATTTACTTTTCAGACAATAGTAATAAAACGTGTGGAGAAATGTCGACTCGAAATTGTAATTTTAAAGTCGGATCTGCCGTACATGTGCGACTAACATTTTTCCGATATTGCTCATAAAGTACTTTGAAGTGTGCGATGTTTATCTATTTTTCGATCTTCGTTAATAGAGTTTGTTTATATCAATCTACACGCGATTTAATATTAACATAAAAAGTTTATTGGTGTCGTTCTAAAAATAAATTATGTTACTACTACTACGTCTATATGATTATTTTGTAAGGCTTATAAACTTCGAAATGAGATTGAGTGTTTGACTTGTATGTATATTAGTACAAACATAACTATATTCACATAGGTTTTCTTACACTTATGAATCATTAAAAAAAACACAAAGGAATATTATTTTTGACTCTCATTTACTACCAGTTCCCAAATGAAGGGCCTAGAGCGGGCGACAAGAAGTGGCAAGTAACTCTTCGCCACTCCTTTAAATCACCAAGCATGTTTTACAGTACGGTTGTATGTATGTATCGAATAGGTTAATTTCTATATTATATAAAACAATACTTTACTATCAATGGTGAGAATAGCAAAATCATAATACTTGAATCCACTATTTAACGTGGATACGTCTTTAAATTTGTTACTATCCGACGGCAATTTAAAAAACCTAATGATAACATATTTAAGGAATACAGTTTGGCGCTGCAGTTACAAATTTATCTTCGACATCCAAAATTAAGTGTACCACACGATGATGGCTCAAACACTTCATTACGATAAGCGAGAATGTCTATTGATTTAACGTTTATCAGAAATCTCGATGTATCACTAACTCACACACACACACACAACGTATGATTTCCCTGTAATATATATATATATATAGTATCATATATATCATAGTTTCACATATATCCTAGTGTAGGTTTAAATGCTGTATATGTATGTGAATTTTTGGAACAAATATAAAATATAATTACTTTTCGTATCACATATAATATATAAAGTTATATTGTAACAAGTATGCATCATTGCTGTTATGCTACATATATAAATCAAAAAGTATTATTTAAAAAACATAAAACGTCATAAGACATTTTCACATACAACATACATCATGACAAAGCCACGCCCCATTTTATTAAAATTAGTTTTATACTAATATTCACTTTTGATAGGTATTGGAAGTCATTTAAATAACTTAATATGAAAGATAACCTGCATAGCGGTGTATAGCGAGGCTATTGTAAGGTTGTTAAATTTGCTATGGAACCCCGAAGTCTTAAAATTCGTCCAAGTGTTACGCAATTCAATTAAATATATGGCAAAACTTGTTTGCGGATCGACAGGTTCACAACTCACGCGCAAGTACGTCGTTCGGCCTTTTGTTTTGTATTGTAAAGTTGTGATATTCAATTAAAAAAAAATCAACAGGAAAAACTTTATATTTATTGATTTATATATTTTCCGCAAAAAAAACTATTCGTTTATATTTTACAATTTTATTATTGGATGTACTTCTTAAAAAAATATACGCTGAAGGAAATACTTAAAACTCGTCCTATATTTTTATAAATAGTAAACGTGTGTGATATTTATACGTCTATAACCGGGTTAAGTCGACGTGTCAGAAATAGTCTTGACATATAGGTACAAAATGCACTCGCACAGATAATTATTTCCGTCGAATGCTTAGTAAGTTTGCCAACGATTTTATCTAATTGAAATATGACGAGATTCAAAATTTGGGTAATCTAGAAATTGATTTATAGGTAAACAAGGCAACATTCTAATTTTATTCCGAATATTTCGTTTTTTTCGTCTTCGCCCCAACAAATTTCAACAATTTTGTATGCAATTTCAATGTAGCTTAAGATTTCTCTTAATATGAGTAGCGTAGATGCTGTAAACTTAAATTTCACCTACGGAAAATACGTTGATCGATTAATAAGTCTTTAGATTGTATAGCTTATAATTACTGAGCAAGTTATAAGGCTCTCTTATTCGCCAAATACCAAAGTATACTTCGTAGGAAAGTATTTAAAAGCTTTAAAATTTACATAGTTTAAGGCTCGTTTGCATTTGAATCAATAGTAATATTTAACAAAGATCATGGAGTCTAGCCAAGGCGTCACCTAAATTGCAAAACTTTAATAATTATACTCCGTAAAACATATTTTCGAACACAGAACAGCACTAGTATTTTGTTTGTTTAAACCAAAGACGTAATTTAACATTCGTGTATTTCAAGTATGCAAAATAACAAAACGAAATTCATTAAATAAAACAATAAAACTCTCGCCCTAATGAAGCACAAGTTACGTTAACAGTCGATTTAAACATTGTGTAATGGCCCAACCTTAAGGTCAAACAAGACAGAAGTAAGTTTTCCTCTTATATTAATAATGAATGTTTTGAGGGCTATGTTCCGATAATCGAAGAGGTCGATAAGAATTATTACGATAGATAGTACTAAGGTGGCATTGACATAGTTGTTGATGCTGCGTCACTACGTCAATGCACTCACGAGGTGTATTACCTACTTTGTATTTACCATACATATTAAAATTTATTTAACTTTATCCACGTGATTGATGCTGCTTTATTAATGTTATTTTAGACGGTAGCTCACATTGGTCCTGAGTGAACAACGAGCCTAACAGCGTAGCCTGGGTCCTAAGGAGTCATCGAAGTGTTGGTAGTTTCTTATTTGTAGACATCTTGGCCTAATTAGCATAGATACCATAACAGGCCGCTGCCGCGTACAGTACAATCGGTTCTACAGCCGCCGCATACACCGTTCGAGTATTTTTTATTATGAATGCCCTCATCTTTGCTGCCCTATCTTACCTCTTAAGCGTTGGTAAGGTGAGCGTTGTAGCTTAACTTTCTATCGATTCAATCGATGTTAACATCAGGATTTTAATGTGTTTGGCCAACTCACAATGTTTGTCCCTGACATTTAAAGCGTCGGTGTGTTGTACTTCAGTCATGAGTATTGTTCTTGCCCCAAGTCAAATTGTACACTATTTTGCTCTCTCTCTATATCGTCAACTTCGTTATCTTCAAATAGCAGTACTATGTAATCGGCTAATTCTTGTGCTTTAGTTTCGACGTTATGAACGGTTTAAGGAGAGGTTCCAAGAGCTGGTTCTACAACCTCACCAGTAAGACTTGTACTCACCCATTGGTTGTCTATCTTATGTCCCAATATGTGCAGCCCAGAGCTTGTCCTCATTGCTCCTTTGGGGTACAAGCTGATTGCTTGGTTGGGACTAAGCCATAGTTCCATATTGAAACAACTGAGCCTAACTATTTAGTATACCTATTTATACTAAATAGTTAAAAAAGGCTCAGAATAGGGGCCTAAAACTGAATTTACATACGAAATAATTACTTGCGCCTATAAATAGTGTACTTACTTGATTTTGTAAGCTATGTAATAGGTAATTTGTACTCGACTCATGCGTGCCCGTATAGTGTAGATGGATTAAACCCGTATTGTTTTACGATTATTGTCAGATCTCGACTGCGATGCGACTCTATCTCTTTCACTAAACAAAATCTATAAGGCCTATTGAGGGAATCATTATAATAAACTTCATTAGGATTGGGACTTTTTGGGATGTTCCTGTGGATTTTTATTTCTATGTGCAATACAAACTTATGTAATTTCTTAGATTATCCCTCCGTAATTGGCGTGCTAGGTGGATAGCATGCTTTTGACTCAAAAATGTATTTGCACGTTTGACGTTAATATATTATTATCATCATCAGCCATTGTGTAGTCATTTCTGGATATAGGCATTCATCTGCCACCGTTCGACAAACATGTGTAATTAAGAATAATTCTTACCGAAACAAATTGTCAAGTTTTGTGAACCGGTATTATGTTTTTGTCTAATGTTTTATTTTCAATGTTTATAATATCTTTTAACTGTAAACATTACCTTAATGTGTTTTTCTTAAAGCCCTTATGTGTTACTTGAATTAGGATAACTACTAGCTGTAGGGGATGCCAGAAAAATATATACTTCCTACCTAACTATATTACACTTATGAATCGTGAAAATAATAAAAATTAGACTCTACATTTTCCAGATTCCAAATCAAGGGCGTAGAGGACAAGAAAAAACTGGCAAGAATCTCTTCGCCATCTTTAAAAAATAACCTATTTATCATGTAAGCACTAAAACTCATCAAGTCTCTTAGCTCAATTTTAAGGTGGGTGTTAAAAACAAACGAACATCGCGCTTATCTTAGGAACTACCGGATCGAATAAAAAAGTCAACATTTATCGAGCTTTTCAAGCTTATCGAATGTAACCGATACACAAAGTGTTCTTACAAAACACCATACTTGTTTATCATCATATTTGGGGTGCCTTATCTTAAAATTAAGCTTGCCTATATCAAGCAAGCAATGCAGCCGGAGGGTGCATTTAAAAACAGTATAAATCATAAGATTTAAAACCAAATCTGTATGAATAAGCAAAATGGTAAAGTCCTTTTTTATCGTATTTTTCCATTATACATAAAAAACTAAATTCTATATGTCTTTTAGCATCACAGTACAGGTTTAACTGAATGTGATATAAATAATTCTTCAATTATATAACGGAATTATAGATGAACAAATATTGCAACAAAAGATAGGAACGTTCAAAGCCAAAAAGCAATTTGAGCTATTAAAGCTTTATTTTGTACATTTTTGTACGATATATATGTATAAGGGTGATTTTTTTAAATTATCCCTTCTGTTTGCAAGCATCTGCAATTAAACATCTAGTATACTTTTAACGTGAAAAAGCTTTTTTTATTTCAATATATCAAGACTGTATTTGGTAAGCACTTGTCTCGCCTCTTAATATTACTTTTTATATATTTAGTGGATAAACCTATGTTCATATTTAGGTACACGCTTAATGATTACGTAATAATATTAATTAAATACATTTTAATTAAAATACTATCATTTTATATTTGTTTCTTTTCTTTAATAGTTTTGGTATATTTTACATACAGGTAGATAGGCTAGTCAAAAAAAAGCCAAATATGATGAATGCTCAATTAGTTTATATTTTTTATAATTTCAGTAAGGTACGGCTTGAATGTGGTAAACATGACTTATAGTTCAAAGGGTTTATGGTTTTATTAGAAAAGAAAATTAAGTAGCGATACACTGGCCAAGTGCAACTTATTTTCAAATCGTAACAATACTTACCCAAAACGCAGGGAAGTCTGTCATAATCATTGTATTTGTTTCACAACACTATTAACTGACAACAGTCCACACTCACATTTTTAAATTTAAAAATCGAATTGCGGCCACTCGCCATAAAGTTTTCCCGCGTTCGCATATACTTCGCACACGACGTGCCCAGTCTGAACTCTATGGCGTACTGACGACTGTGACGAGTGAGTTGTGACTAGTGACGTGACGGTGAAGTTGAGCTTGAAATGTGCTACCGAAATGTAATAAAACCGAAAAATTTTCAATCGATACTTGTTTTTACTCATTTACTGAGGCTAGTTGCTTTTACCCGCGACTTCGTCTGCGTGGTTTAAATATGGCAGTTTTGGTGAAATTTTTATAGAAACTTTCACCCCCTCCAACCCTAGTTTAAACGCGATAAAAACTAGCCTATGTTTTTCCCTTAAGTCCATACCATATTTCATCGAAATCGGTTTAGTTTAGCGAAATCGTTTAAGCGTGAAAGTAACATGCATATTTTTATATGGATTCAAAATCAAAATAAAAATTATCTTTATTTATATAGGTCACCTAGGTACACTTATGAATCGTCAACAAAATAAGTTTTAAATTTTCTATTCTACATTTACTGCCAGTTCCTAAATCAAGGGCGTAGAGCGGACGAGAAGAACTGGCAAGAAACTCTCCGCCACTCGCTTTAAATCGCCTAGAATGTTTCACAGCACGTTTGTAAAGATCTGCAACCATTACACCATGCACCAGCGAATACGTCAGAATCTATATTAAATAGAATTAAAAAAAAAATAATAATAATCTTTACTATCATCGGTGGGCATAGCGAAATAGGAGCACACATTTACGTTATAGTGAGAACAACCAAATTATGAATAGTAAATCCAAAAGATATTCGTTATATCTAAAAAATCTTGAAATCCATTTGACACTACTAATACGTGCTGCATTTGAATACATAAAAAAATCTACTGTTTATAATTACTTCATAATTCAGTGTATCTGAATGATTAGGTAACCGAAGCATGGAATTACGTTCTTTTTACAAAATCACTACAAATCTGTCAACAAAGTCCCAAAAAGGTTTTATTGAGATATCACGTAATAAAGTATAATCATAAATTTTGGTACATAGACAATATTCTCGTATATAGTCTACATAAATATGAACAATAAATACTACAATAATTATTTTATATATTAAATAATTATATAACTCGAGTCTCACTTAGTTTTCTCTCTAAACTAAATTGAACTTTTTACGTATTATTCGGTTTAGCACAAAATATTAAGTATTTTTTTAAATATAGGTACTGATAGTAAAACAAATATTTATTAGAACAACATGTATTAACTTAATAATTTAAATAACTATAATAAAATATACTTAAACAATCACAGTTTATAGGTCTTCGTATCGTATACTTACAGCTCATCATTGCACTTTCTGTAAAAAAAGGAGATGAATTAAGTAAAAGCTCATACACCCAGTAAATTAAGAAAGCTGGTAATAAAGGCTACTTGGAAAAACTTGGAAATCTGAAAATTATTGATTTTCCCATTCCGAATTTAGATTTCGGAAGAAATTGTTTTTCCTTTCCACATCAAGTACGTGTGTGTATAACATTTATACATACAGTTTACACTCTTTATAACGACACTGAAGGGACTATGCATTTTATGGCGTTATAGAGTTCGTTAAATGGAGATAAGGAAAATCCGAATAAGAATACAAGCTAAACCAACCAAAGCCTATTCATGTTGACGCTTTAGCTAGAGTTTGTCGTTAAATCGAATGACGTTACATGGAGTTTGCACTGTACGTTTTTTTACACATGGAAATATAGACAGCAACCAAGTATTACATATGAAAATTCCTGAGCAAAAATTCAGAGATAAATGTTCTGAAAAGTTTTTTGATAAAATTTAAGTGTTTTGAAACTTACCATTGTTATTTCTGGAAACAGTGTGCTGAGATTGAAGTTACTCCGCGATGCCACAGGGAACGTTGAGGTCCTGTCATGGACATTAGAACTCGCGTTCTGGACATTGGGCATCAGGTGGGTATTCAGAAAATCAGGTTGGTACTGCGCGGGCATCTGATTGCCGATGAAATTCGGAAACTGCAACTCATCAGACACGTTCGCGTGCCGCTTGTGCATTGTTTTGTTCTGCCACAGTACGTTCGTATTCTCCCCCCATTCATCGGAGTCGGTGATCTTTGACCTTTTCGTCGGGTACTTTTTCATCGTCTCTTTCTTGCAATCGATTTTGTGTTTGACAGCATCCCTCCTAGTGTTCTTTTCCTGGTGGAAGTTATTTCTCAGTTTGATATCATCGTATTTATGATTTACATAATTGCATTCGGTCGTCTGATTGTAATCCACGAATTCACCGGTAAACGGACCACCGGCGTAACTGCTGGGCATCAAGTTACTTCCATTTTGCATAAAATTTGAATAAAACGTGTTAGGCATTGTGTTTGATGTTGAATTGTACAATGTAGTTGTTGAATACTGTTGACCAACATAGCTATTTTCTGAATAGTCGAGTAGTGGTGGGTAATGGGATACTTGGGCCACGCTGGTATCGTGCGTTACATTAAAATCACCAAACTTTTGTGGCGGCATCATAAACTTTGTATTGGTGTTGTCGTGCACTTTTTGACTGCACGCGCCGCCGCGTATGAGCGCTTCGGCCGAATAATTATTTTTTTGTTGTTTCGTATTCTTTTCCTGTTTCGTTGGTTTTTTTGAATGCGAGAACTGGTTCGATGTATCAAAGTTGTTCGTTACTTTCGCGTCGGCGAACCCGTAGCAGTGTTGAAGATTGCTATCGCGTATCATGGATTTGCGGCCGGTGTCGCTAACGATCTGACTTAAATTATGTTTGGTCTTCTGTTCAATGTTTGCGTGCGATCGCGATGTTGGTACATCGGATGAACGGTTCATCAACTGAGTGACGGAGAAGAAATTTGAACAGTTTTGATCGGCCTGGTATAAGCCTCTGTTGATTAAATCGTTCCTTTTCTTTTCGTGTGGTCCCAATGCTAAGTCGCCGACTAATGTTGGCAAGTGAATTGGCGGCGGTTCAATACTGATTTCCGCGGTGCCTGCGGGTTTTGTCGGCGGCCACATTTGCAACTCCTCGTGATTATTTTGCGATGGAAAATGGTGCATGTTAATAGGAAAATAATTCTCGTTTTGAGCCAATTTCCTTGATGCGTTTATGTGGCCATAGTTCACCTTGTAGTTTTCTTTGGTTTCTGTTTGAATCTGTTGACAATTGCTTTGTGATGGTCTGGTCTCTGATGTCATCCAATTTATGTGCATTTTACTTGGTGACTTTTTCGTATACTTTTCAGATACATTGTGTTGGTTGCCCGCGACCGTTGTATGAGGTTTGTTATCCAAATTTATTAAATTTTGTTTGGTATCGTATTGTTTAGCGGTCGTTTTTGCATTGCTGTTAACTTGATTAGCTTCTGGGTACTGTTGATTTTTTGTAAGCGTATTTTTTGTGGCCGACGCATTAGCAAATAGGGAACTGACGTCATCCGCCCATAAATTACCGGTCTGGGAATAAAAGCTAGTAATCGCTTCAGAAAAAGTAGACGATTTGCTTGGCAATAAATCTTTCTTTGTTACATTAGTTAGGGAGGCGTGGAATTCTGGATTGAAAGGGTTATAAGAGCTAGCATACGTCGAGGGAGTTGATGTAAATATGTTATCTTTATGAAGCGAATTGGATGACGTGGTACAGTTAACGAAATCTAGACTTTTATGCGACCAACCTAGATCAATATCGTAGGTGAGTCTGGATGAGTTGATCTTCATAAGATTTTCATCGATATTGGGAAAGTCAGGTTTACTTTTGGACGAATAGTTTTCCACCGCACAGGGATACAAACCAATACTATTATATTCGTGACCGGACGATAGGCTACTCGTACTGTAAACAGTGTTTTTCACTGACGCAAATGGATCACTTTTATAGAATAAGGAATTACTGCTGACGTAATTAGGGGGCTGGTTTGCTTTATTCGTATTACAATCAAAATCTAAACCGAACGATGTATCGGTTATATTACAATTCGTTGTAATAATTGTGGGTAGGGACAAATTAAGAAATGGATTATCACTGGATATAGTATTGGCCGTTGTGGCGGGCTTATCAACTTTGGATGTTTTGACATTTTTATCGGGAATCTTATCTTGAGGTTTAATCGGTTTAGGTTTTTGCTTATCGAAGAAGCTTTGTGCGTCTGTACGGCAAGTGTCTTTCAGGTTGCTCTGTGTTTCTTCAGTGGGACTGTCAGCGCGGTTCCCACTGACCAAAGGAAACGACATGAGGAACGCAGCGGTTGGCGACGCAGCCAAAAACTCCTCAGCCAACTCCAATCTAGCATTTCCCACATCGACATTTTCAATCGGCTGCTGTAATATGTTTTGCAGTTTCGTATCTTTTTTGTCTTTAAACACTGGACTTTTGTCTGCTTCATTTGTTTTTGTGTTGGTTGCCGGTTCGCTCTCAACATCTCTGTCCAATGGCACAGATTTGTCTGTTTTTCTGTCATCATCAGTAACCGTCTCTTCTATTTCCTTTTCAGTGCTTGAAACGGCCGTATTAACCGAATTGGGATTTGGTATTGGTTCTTCCGTAGTATTCACAATTGCAACCTCACCAACTACCTTCTCCGGTGAAGGGTTTATTTTATCATTATCTTTCGTTTCGTTAACTGAATTCTCTTTGGAAGTTAGTGTCTGTGATAGATTCTCATCTTTTTTCTTTGTCCCTTTTTTAACACCTTTCGGTTTGGCATTTCGTTTCGTTTTCGCAGCGGATAGCGGACGTGAATATGCTGATATGGGTAAAACGTTAACCATAGTTGTTTTAGTCATATCGTGTATATTTCTATTGGCAATGGGGAGTTTATTCAGTGTCTGTATATTGGTATCTAGCAAAACGAGTGTTGGAGTCGCATTTGGAAATAAGATGGGTCTTTGTGGGAATATATATGGTGTTGCTGGTAACATAACTATCGTATTTTCTGAAAAGAATACACATACATTTATAATTTTTTACCTTAAACAATAAAAACAATTGAAACAATTAATTCTTTATATTGTGGTTAATACATGTTCTGTACTAGATTTCAACTTACAATATGAGTCCATCAGTAGAAATATTATATATTTTTTTAATATACATTGTTTTGAGATGGTAAATTTTAGTACATATAAGAGCAATCGCGGCGTTATCGCTAATAAGCGGTCTCTTCCAGGCGACACACACAAATAATCTGGGCTTTAAAATGTAGTACATTTGGAATAAACACAAATAAAAATATTACCTTTCTTGCTTGGCAAAGGCAACAGTTTAGGTAGTTGTGCCAATGCCTTTTTTGACGTTGCTGCATCCTTCCCTGTACTTTTGGGTGTTTCACTTTTGTTTGAATTATTTTTAGACTTCTTTAGCATTAAGAGTTTCAAGTATTTGTCTGTAAGTAAAAATTCAAAATTCAATAGTGGCTATAAACACTATTGTTGTCTCATTGGTAACAAATTTTATTATAAACTTTGAAAGATAACCAATATCACTTTCACAAAAAGTTTATCATGTTTTAAGATTCTTAATACCGCTGCTCTACTTGATAGTAGCAAACCACAGTAGTTAAACTATCCAACAAAAAATAATAGTCTTTAAAAAAAATTATTTCTGCAATTAGCATGTTTTGTAACTTTATAATATTATACTAAATAGCAATATTAGTAGCACTAGATTTTTATTTCAAACATTATTCTATATTAAATTGAAGAGAAGTATATGTAGAAGTGACATACTTGATTTGCCTCTTCCTGTTCCTAAAGAAACTTGGACACACTCATCTTTAGTGATACACTTTTGTTTGTCAAATCCTTGCAGTTTCACCTCTAAGGCTAAAACTTCAGCTTCTGAAACATAAATCATTTACTTTACCAATTGTTTTGTACAATTATAAATAATATTATTTCCTATGATTTTACAATAACTAAAACCAAGTAAACATTATTAAGCCTTACTTTTATCATAAAATTTAATTTATAAAGTTCAGTTCAATTAAATATAGTTATGAAACTTTTAAACTCACTAAGCTTTGACTTTTCCTCTGTAAAGTTTGTTAAGCAAATTATAGCTTTTTGGATAATTTCAATTTTAGGTAATTGAGTGCTGCCTGATTTATCATTTGTGGTATCACCATTTTCTTTACTAATAGTGAGCACTAATTCTCCTAATTTTGTAATAGCTTCATTAAATTTAAGACGTCTTTGACGTTCCCATTCTCTGCATCGGCTGGAAATTATATTTTAAAATGTTGAAAGAAATTGTTTTAGTTGGACAAAACAAACCAGGAAGCTTTATTATTATAGTTTAGAGAACGGAGGTTACTGCTTAATCTAAAATTTCAGTTGTAAGTAAAAAAGAGATTCAGGATAAGCTTCAACTTCTATGAGAAAACTATTTTAATGTTCCAACAATACACAATTATATTAATGTGGTAATAATAAAACTATAATGGTAATACTAAACCAGTCAAATAACTTGTTAGTTGAGCAAGAAAATATAATTTATTTTTAGAAACAATCAAGTAATTAAGTCACCTTGGGGTTCGATTTTTATTACCGCTACTTGTCTCCGTTTGAGACTTCTGAGCCAACATTTTAGTTTTTATCTATATATCTTAACACTTATATTTTTAATGATTATTTACACATATTAAACAGCAGTTTAAACTATTTTATGGTCAGTGATTAAAACAAAACCATTTACATTAAGTTCACATGAAATTAAAATTAAATCACAACAAATTCAAAATACCAATTATTTAGTATTTATAATTTTTAAGTGACAATGACAACTGACTTACGCTTGTCAAACTTACTGTCAGTTATCAAAAACTGTATTTAATGCTAATCGTCTTTGAAATCGTCGCCCACAAGTCAGTATTATATATATAAACAATTGGCTCAAGCTGACGACACCAGTAAAAGCAGCAATTTTTTAGCATATTTTTTTTAGTTAAAATCTATTAATCCCTTTTTACACCTAACCTTAGGTCTGACAGATTGATGACTCACAGAACATCACTGAATATGAGTAATTCTTAAACCTATATCTACCCTCCCGCGTCCGTCCATCCTTTAAATTAATAAAAATTTATTAGCTATCTCGCTCTCATCCATTTGCTATTTGTAACAAATGTCTCTTTAATTACAAATTCAGTTATTAACTCTTATTAGATTCTAATTTGTACTTTGGAGTGCGTTTGTATTTTTTTGTTTCTGATTGTGACGTTTTTTATTGTGAAATAACGTGATATTTTGCAGTTTACTGTTGACGTCTATCAAGTGTTGACGATTGTTTATTCCAGCAGAAAAACTTGTTTTGTTTGATCATATTATTATATTTGCTACATCACCATGTCTCTTTACCCCTCATTGGAAGATATGAAAGTGGATAGTATGATACGCGCTCAGTTAAGTCAACAGCAAAGCGGACCTCCATCTTTTCCACCTACCTACCAACAGAACGCTGCGCCAACTGCTCCTCATCATGTTTATCCCGCCCTTGGTGATTACATGGGGCTCGAGTTATCCCAAGATGTAATAGCTCGCAATATGCCTGAATACCAAGTTCAATTAGTAAGTTTTCTTTTCCTCAATACTATAATACAATACAATATTTCATTATTTAAGATTGCATTAACCATGAAACCTTTCCTAATATTGTGTAATCCATTAATATCTAATTGTTTAGCCTCAACCTGGTGGATTAGCAGCCTCATGTAACATGATAGCACCACTTTCATCACAATCAGCAAGCCTGTCTAAAGCCATTGTATCTGGCGCTATAAGGCCAGTGATGTTATGCAAGGACAGAGATGGTAAATGTGGATTAAGGCTTCATTCTGTGAATAATGGAGTTTTTGTTTGCTACGTTGCTGCTGGAAGTCCAGCCGCCTTGGCTGGTTTAAGATTTGGAGATCAGATACTTGAAATCAACAATGTTTCTCTTGCTGGAATGTCAATGGAACAATGTCATGCTATTTTAAAGAAGTCACCTACTAACGGAATAACTATGGCTGTTCGTGATAGGTATGTGTAGTGTGTGTTTCTGTATATATATTGCAGTCATTTGTTCATTGTGTGATAATATTATCTAATGTTAATATGATGCTATTATGTGATAATGAAATTTATGACTTTGTTTTCCAGACCTTTTGAACGTACAATCACACTACACAAGGACTCCCTCGGACATGTTGGGTTCCAATTTAAAAATGGAAATATCGTTGGATTGGTAAAAGATTCGTCTGCAGCTCGCAATGGTCTTCTCACTGACCATCAGATTCTCGAAATTAATACTATAAATGTTGTTGGCATGAAAGATAAGGAGATCTCTAAAGTTATTGATGACGGACAAGCTGTTGTGAATGTAACAGTTATTCCACAATATATCTACAACCATATAATAAGCAAGTAAGTACCAGTTAATGAGCCATTGGTTTATGAGTGTTTCCTTATTCTTATAATCTCAATTTGATTTTATGACTATTTAATATTAGGAATTTTCAAATCAAGTATTTGCTTATAGGACTAGGTTAATAGTAACGGAAATCCCTTTAAGTATATAAATGATTAATAAACTCGCACAGACGTCTATAATGAATTTACCGCAACGGATGTTTGACGTCGGAATATCCGTTAAGTTTGGCATAATTGTGACTCAAATGAGCCAACATCCTCTTCCCACAATGACAATAATAAATTTGTGATAATTTAATTTTCAGAATGTCGAGTTCACTGTTCAAAGAATTGGACCGTACACCTGCTGTTTAACTGCATTACACAATTGCCCACGATTTTTTTGTTTAAGCACACATTTTTACACGTTTATATCGAGTTACCTATACCTTAAATAAATAGTCAGTAAGTGCTGTGATCGAAATTTGCTAAATGTTGTCATATACTGCCATATTTGGAACAATGAATTAATTGTCTATGTGTAAACTCCCGCCAATAAATGCCACCACTAAATCATTGAGATAACTGATATGTGATTAGATATTTACAAATAATAGATTTTATGAATTTAATATTCTCATATGCATTCCTATTTAATTATGTCATGATTTTGAAGAGATTTTGTATATGAATTTCATAATAGTTTTAATGTAAGGCACATTTAGGGATAGGCCAAATATATGTTAGAGTTAAGTTTTATAAATGTATCCGAATAAACACGTTTTTTTTTATAATTTGTTGTGCTTATTTTTTATTCGTAATTAAAATCAAATGGATTATCGAATGTCCAATTTGGTTTGAGTACAATTTGTGGGCATGACCACGACTTTGGTACGAAGAAGCTATCATTCTCGGTGGGTGGGCAGTTCTTCCGTGCAAAGTATTCCATTGGGTAAAGGCTCCATAACATACCTGTGTTAAAATAATGGATTTAAAAGATATCCTCGTAGGTCAGATTAAATAATTAAAATTATTCAAGTCTGAGTCAAAAGTGTCAATTTTAGATTGGACTAACAGAATTTGAAAAATTTTAGGATAATATTTTCATAATGAAAAGTTTGCCTATTGAAAAGTGCTCAGAACGTTAAAAAAAAGGAAACTATAGTTTTTGGTAAATGTATTAAGTAAACCTTTAAGACTTAGAGATACATGTATCTTATAAATACTAACAATATATATTTCAAACCACTTAATTACCTGTGCCTATGAAGAATGAAAGCCACATAAACATATTAAATATGCTGGGAAATCGTTTTCCCGCTGTAGCTGTAAGTGGCAGGAGCATTACACCCATAACCCCAAACTGTATCAACAAGACTGGATAGAAAAATCCAAAACCAAGCGCCAATATAACTTCGTGAGCCACAGACGAAACCTGAAACAAGAAAAAAGGTTTTTTAACGCCGATCACCAACCAACTCCCAAGTATTCATCGCCAAATAGAAGATCTTCTGGTCCACCACTATCGTTACTGATGTGCCGCCAGATTCTGTTGATGTGCAGATTCGACGTAACAAATGATGCAGGGACAATCAAGGCCCACCCAAACAGCCCTGGTGAAGACCTATTATCGTGGAAGCTAAAACCATTGGTCTGACTTGGAGCGAAAGCGTAAATCATCAGAGAGTATTTGAGAAATCAGTCCTCTGTCCCGACGTCCCTTAGGACTCTTGTAAGTAATCGATATATATAGGAGAGGAAATATTGTGAAGTGAAGTGTTTTATCGGTCTTTAAGCATTTCCGGTCTACGTATCTAAAGGTGTTATTTTATTGACTACCTTCAGTATACCATTATCTAAATGGGAAAGTGATAGTTGGTTCCGTTAATGGTGCGTGGCGAAAACCAGTGACCCTTGCTTATGGACCGACAAACATTAAGGTCACACGGATGATATTTTAGTTTTATATATTAAAGCTTTAAAATGAATGAATAAATCACAATTTAGGTGGATAACCCTGTAATTCAGTATTTGCTAGATTAGTACATAATACGCCTTGACCTAACAAGTTAATAACAATGCATGTGATTGCAAAGTTGAAACAAGCCTGGCTAAATATTCCATTACGTGCTGACCTTAATTCATAGCTCGTGCGTTAATTTGCGTAATAATCTGGCTATCCTTAATGTTGATTATGACAAAATATTTAAAAGGGTAGTTATAAAATGCTCGATATATATTTGTCATTAAAAAATGTTTGAGACAATAAAATGTATAGAATATAATTCTCTATATGTGCACGTAGATCCAAATTTATGAGAGGTTAGAGGTAATTTCAAAAAAGAAAACTGTATTATTGTGATTTTAACTGTATTAAAAAGGTACCTGTAATGTTTACTTACAAAGAATACAGCTACATAGGCAAGGGGACGCCCGGCTAGTGGTGTAATTGGGCGGAAAATGTAGTCACGAAGCCAAGATGAAACAACACGATTCCACGCCCGATAGTAATTAGAATATCTAGATTTGGTCCACCAATCCTGAAAAAAATAACTTGTTTATGCTTATAACGTAATAAATCAAAATAATAGGCATATACATATGTGGTTATTGATATATTTAGGGAAGCCCATTTATACTAAAAATAAACATAGTTATTCTAAAATAAATACGGCGTCCAATTATAAACAAAATATATAATTGTGTTTTATTTAATTTAAGTTTAAATAAAAGTATTTAAACACTAAAGCGTACTTTAACATAAGGTGTTAATAAGTATTTAATTGAAAGAAACTTCCTGTAGTTAGTCGTAACGCTACAATAATAAAAAACTTATTCCATTAAAACAAAGCGGTACAGGCTTGCCAGATTGTCAGCATATGTGTGCCTACATATAATAAAACGGTTGTTACCTCGTAAAAAAGACGGTCACCAAATGTCATAATTTCAGCGAAAGCATTAAGCCAGGCATGAAGAAGACAATAGAATCCGCACAGAAATGATATCAAACCGGGCAAAACGCAGGCAAACATTCCCCGCACCACTGTGCCAGCTTCAACCTGAAACAGCAGTAAATAAGTTAATAAAGCATTTATGGTAAGATTCATAATCATTGTTATGAATTATCTTAACATAACGGCAATTGAGAAAATCTTTTGGTGCAAATTACAGCATCCAGTTAGCTTTATTTGACAGCCGCATGTTAAGACGTTGCTTCTTGTGATGTGAAGAGAATATAATTATTATATACAAGTTTAAACATATTGAAAATAACAACAATATAGAACAAAACTAAGCATTTTATCTTATTCTAACTTAGATTAAAACTAAAGTAATGTATATTGGATTGCAGTTTCATGGAAGAATCAAAGATTTGTTAAATGCATATTTTCATAGACAAGCATTCCACTCATAGACAAGGTATTTTAGTGTTTAATAATTTCTTACACTGTAAGTTGTTTCGTACATATATTTGGAGCAGTGCAATAATTCAGACTTAAGCCAAAGTCGACATTTCATAGAATTTCATCCTATGAAAAATATGTGTTCATAAGCTAATTTGTCCCGAACTTCTAGAGCTTTTAACCTTTAATGTTTCTGCCAGTTTTAATGTCTCCACGCACGCACAAAACGTTAAATTTTCCCCAATCCCAGAACCAATATTGGTTTTCGCGCGCGGATTCACAAAACGTTTTCACTGGATTCTCACCCTTGCATCGATCCGTTTTCGCACTCTTCTATAGCTTCATTTAAGAACAGATACAGCCATCAGTTATAGACTTTATTAAGGTTATATTATAAGGCCTAATGTCAACTTTATTTATTTGTTTATTCAATATTTAATTGTATTTGTTACATATATTTGTTATTTGTTATTGTATTGTTTATATTATGTACTCACTTCAATATTTATGTATGAAACTTGTTTAGTATAAACACAACTGTTTAATATTTATATTAATTTTGTATACCTTATATTTATTTAATAATGACCAAAGCAAAGATACACACATACAAATTAACACAATACACTTAACTATTTAATTTAGTTTTAATTGATTTCACTATCATCCCGATCAAAAACTCAAGGAAT
Source organism: Leptophobia aripa (assembly GCA_951799465.1). Taxonomy (NCBI): domain Eukaryota; kingdom Metazoa; phylum Arthropoda; class Insecta; order Lepidoptera; family Pieridae; genus Leptophobia; species Leptophobia aripa. Next base: position 1,668,594 of record OX637264.1, on the reverse strand, counting down.
CTGGAGTTTAGATATATATATCCCTTCTTATCAATAAATTACCAAATATCTTATAGCTCTCATTGCTATACGTAACATTTACTCATATAGCAATGAAAGGAGTTATGAACACACTGGCTGACACTCACCTGCGGTTTTTTACCATAGTCAGACCAATAAGGTAAAATAAATCGCTCCCAAAGAAAACAATTATAAAACACGACAGCAGCGACTTCTGAGAGGTGAAATAATACCATGCCCCATCTTATTTTCTTTGTTCTAAAACAAAATTATTTATTCATGAAAAATACTTGCTAGAAAATTCTCGATCTGAGATGATAATGGATGCGTCTTTTCTCTCTCGCGTATTGTTTAAATTACGTTGCTACTTGTAAAATCTTTTCAGAAACATCATATTTCGGTACATTAAACGAAAATTTCACCGTTAATCGTGAAAAAGATATGGGTTTTAATAAATTCTAAAACCATCATTAAAATTAAATTAAATTATAAAAAACTATTTTATTCTAAGTCTTACCGTGGGTATGAATCTCTATAAATAAGCGTGGGTGCAAACAGAAAATACAAATAATTCTGTAATGTTGGTAGTGCCCTCTGATCGCTGTGGCATCGTGGTATACAATCCGCAGCTACAGCGCAGATTTTCATAGCGTACCGGAACTGAAAATATAAATTCTCATGATATTCTCAATAACTCAAGTCCTATGTTCTAATCACATAAACTGATGCATTTTTGAATTGTCTATGGTTTACTTAATTTTTTTATGGAAGAGGAGGCAAACGTGCAGGCGGGTCACTTCGAGTGATGTGCCAACCGCCGTCCGAGGCTTACAAGTGAGTTCAGGGCCTTTAAGGAAGAGGAACGTTCTTGTTGTAATTAATACGTTACTAAAATGTATTAAATATAACATTTAAAAAAGTTTCATTTAATATTCTTTTTTACACAGATTGTTTATGTAATGACTGTTTTGAATTAAACATATTTTAACTAGACTGTTAAATACTAATAATATTTTCATTTAAGTTAATATAAAAATAAAGAAACGTTCTGTTCGTCGATACTGTCAATGTTAAATTTATATAGTTTGCTGAAAGTGATTTAAATACACACGACCGAGACGCAAGTATAAAATATTTTATAAATTATATAGTAGGAAGTTAACCTGATTCCAGTTAACGGTACAAGGGTAATATATGATGCAATATAATTACCAACGGAACAATGGTCATTACTAATGCTCACAGTTAACGTGAATGTATTGCCCAATAAATATGAATCAACTTAACACCCGATACACTCTGACTTCTCCACATTTAAAGACATATGCAACTATATGTTTGGTATATTAATGATGCTACCGTGATATTATTTAATATTTTGTTTAGTTACAAAAGAAAAATACATGAAGTAATATAATAACATTAATACTATAGCTATGTAGATAATACCGACGTAGCAACATAACGAATACTGGGTCTGCCTGGAAGAGATCGCTTATTAGCGTCAAAGGTCTTATCTATTAAAGTTATATGTATTTAATAAATAAAATGAAACAATATATATCAAATAACTCTTATTGTAAATTCGAAGACTCGTATTGCGCAATGGTGACTGCAAAATAGAGTTATCACACTGTACGATCAACATGTGGATAATTATTTAAAGTATATATGTATGTGTACGTTCTGTAGGCATTACAGAATCTGTAAAGCGCTTGCCCTGGGATAACCAAAATTTGTCCAATATTTATTTAAGGAGGTATATTGATATATGCTAAGAAGAGAATATTCTGATAGTTCCATCTGATCAATGTTTGATATTCGATCAAGGTGATCCTATACAAATGTATGCTTCTCTAGGTCCATCAAAAATTCAAGGACGAAGTCTGTTCGTATCACCAGAACTGAGGATAGGAGGATAGGCTAGCCTCCCATCGATACGCGCATTTGGGTAGGCATGTCTAGGCTGTTTAAGGAATTTTTTGCCGCCTTCTCCACTTCGCCGTTTCACCATTACTCGACCCTTCTCGGGACCAACTCTACGATTGATACCCAGGGTAATTGCGTATAGCGAGATACTTCAATACAACTGCCTATTGTATGTCTGGACATAGCAAAGGCTGTCGTTCGGGTACGACCCAAGACTCTTCTCTCAAAGGTTCCAGCATATGGACTGGCCGTGAAATTAAGCGATTGTATCGCCAGTTTTTGGGCCGATCGGGGCATTAAGGTGTATTGACGGCGGATGTTCCGTCTACCGACTTTAAATTCATAAATTCTCGAGTTCCCCAAGGCTGTATAATCGCTCATATGCTGTTCTTCTTGCGTATCAATAATAAGTTAAGCACCACAGTGTTCCCCAACCGTTATGAATTAGTAGCTTTCAAGAAAAGAGCGTTCCACAACCTTAAAGCTTGGAAACATACTGGTGGGCGGCGGTTAGCACTTTACTGAAAGATGTTACTGTGGGGACCTGGGTTACTCGTTTGCCTCTAATTTTCATGAAAAAAATAGTACCAAATTGATTGCCGACATAATTTATAGTGATGAAGCAATTAGTTAGCTAATCTTTTATAAATATAAAGATAACAAAGATTTAGATCAAGAAAGTATTGCTCTTATCTGATGGTGTAACTTGGTATATATGTGTGTCAATTAAGCGTTTGATAAGAACAAAATAGGGCGATGGCGTCATATTACAGAGTGATATAGGGCTTGGTAATGGTGTTTGTCAGCGGCACCCGGCGCTGTAACAGTTATTTACTGGCGTCCACCGCGGCCTGACGAGGGTATCTGATTTATGTTACATTTCACTTTCTACACTGTTTTACCGCATTATGTCTTAGTTTTTCTGTAGGGACACGTACATGGATACACATCAGTTGGTCTATGTATTTATCGTTGAGTAATATATATATATTAGAACAAACTTTTTACATTCGTTTCACATTTCCATTAGAAATCTATACTAGCCTAAGTCTAAAACTTAGGCTAAAATAGATATCAAACGATAAAAGGCTTGAGATATGATAAATGATGTTGGTGAGTTTTTGAGGGTATCTCCTCAGATAGTCTAGTTTGAAACCCTCGTAGCCTTCACTATAGGAAGAAATTTAACCGGATTTAACCTCATATTGAATTCGGCAAAAAAGTACCTGAAGACACTAACGATTAATCGCTGATACGATTCAAAGTGGTAATTATAAAAATAATTATGTAAAATCATATAATGGTAATTGTGTTACTTTGTTAGTATATAAAGGGAAGGTCTCGCTTTTTGTTTAATGTTAGGTTTATCTTTCTATAAAAGTATTTTTTTAAAACATGAGTATTTAACACATTGTCAATAGATAATGGCTACGGCGTAGCATCGCTAGGAGATCTAATATTTCGGTGATATAATCTGTGTTTTTCACGTGCAGCAACACAATTACTTAAGTTTCTGACTGATATACTAAGGGATTGCTGTTTGGAACTTTGACACGAAACTGGGGCAAGTTGTGTAGTGTTTACGAGGAATTCTGTAACAATTTAATAAGCTAGCATATTAACTTCACTAAACTTGTTATGAAATCAAATAAATTGTTATTCTAACAGTTTTCACTACCTCAATTAAACATAACATGTTAACAGTTAATATTGTTTTGGAAACAGGAATCGAGAAACAGCAAATGCATCAAATTATGTATAATATATATTAAACAACAATATTTTCTTGATTAAAATTATTTTTCGACTAACCATTTCACATGTTACTGCGACAGATGAACCCACAGCGAGATGTTTTCGTCCTAATTCCCAGCATGGCACTCCAATAAGGCATATCTCCAATACAATAAGGCTGATTACACCAACCACCGATAAAACTTGACAGCCCGCTAAAATATTACTTTAATTTAAAAAAAAAATCAATTTCATTAGTGAAAACAGTTACCTTCAACGTATATTACTAATGACGTAAGCGTAAAACCTAAAAATATTAACGATATATATACACACATATACATAATACACACAAAAAACTCATCACCTTCCTGTCTGCGACAGGTTAAACGAAATATCACTGTTAACATTTACGTTCGCCTTCTGATGAGCGGATAAAAAAATAAATTTTCTTCTCTTTCAGTTCTTAAGCTATTTTAATACCATCCACATAATCCTTTTTACCAATATATCTGTTGTTGAAATGAATCAAATTAATTTAAATACCCTTTTGAGGAATTACAACTAATACGTAATATATAAAAATACTACTTGTATACTATGAAAATGCATATTTATGTACGAGTTTACAGTAGTAATACATGGGTTTTTTCCAGTTGTCGCCGTATTTATTTCAAAAGTCCTAATGGAAAACCTTCGAATGCGGCAAAGTGATCAGAAAAAATAGTGTCAGGGGTTTTAAGTGTATTGGATGACATGTGTATCTTGTTTCTCGATTTTTTAAATCCTAAATTTAAATAAAAGTAAAATATAGTTTTTGGAATATGATTTCTTGCCTTTAAATTTTAATAATAATTTCGAATATGACTTTTTAAAAGTTAAATCATTGTGCTACCATTATTAATAATATTCGAACACATAAACAAGCATTAATGGGTTGAACGGACTTTAAAATCGATACAATAAATCACCTTAAGTCTCTTTTATGTTCTGTAAATGCTAAAGGAATAAAATAACTTTATCTTTTATCTTTGTAAGTTCGTTAGGGTGATTATATTGGATTTTGTGACAGAATAAACGAGCTTCGGAACAAAAAGGTTTATACAGATTAGACCCAGTTAGTTTTGCAGCGATCCTTGGTCAGATCAGTTAGTTATATATATTTTTTCAGCCGTGAATCTTAAGAAGAATATATAATATATATATAAAGAATAGAATAATATATATACAAAATAGAGGAAAAGAATAATATAATATATAAAGAATAATATACAAAGTATACTTGAATACGGATATTTTAAACGTATGATCGGTTAAGATAGTTTTATAAATGATTATTAAATTCATCTTGATTAGGATAGGCCTGACTAGGGTTTTTCCGGGGACGGCTGATCTCTTGGCTATACCAAATTTGATTGGGTTTAGCTTACACGCGGAATATAATTCTAATGAAAAAGTCGTAAAGTAGCTGAAATCGCGTCTACATTTAAATAATGAGTCGTTTTCGTGTTATTGTATTAAAATACGACGATTTTGCAAAGAAAAACAGTTATCACGCGCCTTTAACTGATTGCTAACAAATGTTGAAGATGTGACTTGATTTAATTATTTCTTGTTACTACAGGTCGCGACATCATGGATACTGTATCTAAAATAACTTTGTTATTATACGTTATATTTCAACTTTTATTTGGACAGATGTTTATTTTATTTATAAATAAAAATGTTTTGTCAAGAAAAATTCTATTAGTGTTGAAGTCAATGACAAACTAGTACTAGTGCTATGAGACATTTGTGAAACCGTGATCGCTTTTAAAAAGCTCTTCTTAGAAAACGATACCGCTCTAGTGGTCTATTTGACCCCCATTGTCGTAGATAAAAGAAGAAACTGAAAAAAGAACACTAGAGTGCTCACTCATCGAATTGGGCTCTTAAGGTTTTTTCTCGACGTAGGTGTAGGTAAACAAGTGATGGCTGATTGTATGTAGAAAAGATGTAAATAAATAAATCTCGCAATTTGTTGTCATTGTCGCATAACATTTGGTTGCCAATATTTAATTTCTTTCTCTAAATAATGGTACTAGTGCTATAAGAAAATTAATATAACGAAACCAGCATTGTGGGTACTCTGGCACAGGGACCAAACTTTTTCAAATTTGTTTTAGTTTTGTGTTTTGTTTTATTTAAGGTTATATTTGTTAGGTTATTTTTTTTCAATAACGAAATTAAACGTAAAACCTAAATATTTTTATTTCCTGAATACAAATATTTATAATTAACACATATACATAAATATATAAGGTTACAGCCATTTTCTTTTCTATCGAAAACCTGGAAATTTCCACCTGAGTAAATGTACAATTTTCCCAGTATCCAATATTCAGTACAACGAACGTATATTTATCACTAGACTAGATAACCTTTGTTGCGAGATTATCAGTTTTAATATTATTGTTTGTTTTAAATGCACAATTAGCAATATTCTAAACAGCATTTGGATCCCCCAATTATTATTATTATTAATAACTAAAACAGGTGATAAAATATGACAAATAAAGAAACAACTCTTTAAGTTAATATTAGAAGGTTTAATTATTAAAACTTCATTGGAGTAAAACCGAATTAAATACTAGTTTAATGTGTTTGATAAATTTACGGTCTGTAATATAAATTATATACGTGTTATGTCGTTGTGTTAACTTTAATTTTTGAACTCAACGCACTGTTATCGAAAAGTTATTACCAAACGTTTTAACTGCAACATTGTATGCCGTTATAAAAATATTAATGATAACATTATCATTAAATTGATTTATTTAATTAATAATTAGGTTGGTTTTTGTTAAAGGTTGATAGGAAGAGCAAGAGTTGATTGATTGTAAGAATATTTATTTCTATTGTTTAAAATTTTCAATACTTTTATATTCTATTGATTGGTGTTAATGTAATTATTTGATACTTAGAAACATTTATTAAAAAAGTTATAGTAAGTTTATTGTATTGACCTATCAGAGAATAATGGTTACACAACGTTCTGAGATTCTGGCCTTAGAATGCCATATAAACTATTACTAGATGTCACCTAGACCCCACTCGAACTTAGCTCTGTTCTGATTGGTTAATAATATCGTAATAGTAATTAATTTAGGACACTGATTTAATTGCTTAGGATAGCGTTAATAGTAATATTGATGACATTTAAATTAACATTTCTATCATATAAACGCGATTTAATTATTAAATAATATATTTTCATATAGTTTCGTGTATTTACTTCGATCAATAACTTTTACAGAACAAAACAAGTAACAAATACTTATACTAGCCATGTTTTATCAAAAAACTTGGCTGAGGGTCTTAGTATGGATGTTTTATTATAAGTACATATACAAACTGGTAGAGTAGTAATAATCCTATATTTGGTGTGATCCCACAGACCGCTGTGCAAACTTTGATTTCCGAGATTAATGCCTTCAACTTTTTGTTGCGGATTTCACTCAGATGCGAATATCCCTGACAATATTACTCGTGATATCACGATTGAATATTCAATTTTTCTACAAAGCCTTTGTGTTGTGTAATTAAGCTTGGTGTCAATGAATTATAAGCTTTATTAGTATAGTTAAAAAAGCGATTTTTATTATTAGTTAGGCCTTTTCTTTTATATACATTAAATGTTTTAGTGTTCAAGCTACCTCGAATCATTAAGAGAAATATTGACGACGACATGGCTACTAAATATAAAAATAATATATTCAATGATAATCATTGTAAAAATATCTTTATACAATTATAAAAGTCCAGTTGAAAATCTAAAATTAAATCTCACAATGTAACAATCTTACCAAGTCCAAACTTTCAAGATTTCAGTTTCAATGTCAAAATGCATAACATAGTGTAATTGTGTATTAAATAGGTTACCTGCACTGTTTTTTAACAATTTCCTCGTTGCTGCATACATTCGTAGCCCCGGATAAAATGATAAAGCTATTGTAAGCTCAAACAGCCAAATCTTGAAAGCGCGTTTGATGTCACCGAAACCGTACACCACAGATGCAATACCAACATTGAATCTGGAAAATTCAATTTCGCATTTATTTTGTATGTCATATATAGAATATTGAAGGCGTATGACTTAAATCCTATTAGAAGCTTTGGTTATAGCCTTAGTTAAAGCCAAACTTACAAAGATGATCTTTACGACTTATATTTGATTTATTATTAGGATAAGCATTTATTTAGTTAAAACATACATCTATCGGCACTTATTAAAAATGGATTTATACAAATAATACAACAGTACAAATTCATTTAAATAAAAATAATACTTATATAACTACGTTATAATAAATTGGGTCTAAGGTCTTATTTCGGTCTAAGACATTTAGTTGAGCGCGCCCGTCCCAAACAAACCTGGCGACGTACTGTAGGAGATAAGGCGAATGGAGCCAGTAAGACTTGGAGTGAGATCAAATGCGAAGCGTCGGATAGAGTGCGATGGGGTATTGCTGTGGATGCCCTCTACCCCATCGAGGGGACTTAGGATCAAAAGTCAACACATTACATTTACCTTTAACCTCACCTTGCAGATTGGATAATTCCAATAAATGCGGTTAACGCAATGCAGAGATTGAGAGATGCAGCACGTTCAAATAGCTAAACATTATACTTAACATATGTAAAGCATAATGTTTCTACTGTCTACATAATTTAATTAAAGTTATACTAGTTAATTCACAATAGTTACATTAATTTTGTGAAACTAAGTCCTTTGTAGGCTTTAAAGGACGATTTGCATAATATTTGGAAACCGTTTCAGAATGGTATTAAGTAGACTTATTGTCTCGCATAGTTACTTATATCTCGATTATTAAATCTATTTTCATTTCAAAATGTTTAGTTAATATTCGATTGGTAGTTTTGTGTGAATTAAATATAAAATAATTACTTCAGGTGCTCTCTTCGTAAGGGTCGTCGCTCAGAAAACGAGAAATGAAGACGAATCCATTAATAATAAAGTGAAACATATTTTCGTATTATAATGGTAATCACCGATTATGGGTTAAGCTAATTGCCGAATATTTTTTATTCGTCACATTTAATTTATTTTATTTTTTTATTTCTTAAACCTATACAGCTTAACACAAAAAGTTTACACAATAAAAATAAATTAAAAACAAAGCCAAAATAAGGTTAAAACATACCATCGAAAACAGAATCAAGAAAAAAATAATACAACAAAAAAAAACACGAACAGAAAAAAAAAATATATATATATATACATATGAACAAGTGCAGTATATTTTGTAGAGAACGAGCATTTAAGTGTGTGCAATGGTGTTTCTGTGTGAGTGAGTGTGCGAGGTTGAGTCTTAGTTTCTTTTTAAAAGAATTTCTATTCAATCAAAATATTTCCTTTTATCACTTTTTATAATTACTGAAATTGAAAATATTATTATTCCTTTAGCATTTTCAAGTATACCAAGAATGATTTCGTTTGAAATACGATACCTACATCAAGAACAGACGGAATTACCATTTTTTTTTAATAATCAAAATTCACGCCAACGTCCGTATATTATTTGATTCTCAATGTAATCCTATAATAAATCTAGCAATTGTAATTTTACTTGCTTTCCACGTTCCACGATGTCGTAGATGACGGTGTCCAGGAAGAGCATGATTAAAATAGCGACAAATATGTGATAAATCGCTTTTATGTGTAGCGACTCGTGCATAAGAACAGTCAAAACTGACTCCCTATGGACAAACTCTTCATCTTTAACTTTTTCTTTCAAGTTATAACCATTATCAGTTTCATGCTTCCGTTTTCGTACTACGCGCTCCATTCTAAAAAAATAAAAATAGTTTTTATTACTTAATGATAACTTAATTAATCTCTTTTTTAATGAGAACTAAGATATAACTAAAAACATAAACAAATAATTTAAAATTACGATAATTAAGACTAATGAGTAATTTATTTACTAAGTGATATATTTGATCAATCTAAAGAGTGTGGAAGAGTGGGAAAATGAGCATGAGACACACTAGTTCCCGTAGATACTCATATTCTTTGTGGTCTCGAGAATGCACTATCGGCCTTTTAAAATTGGTACACTCATTTCCGAGACGTATTGGTTTAGAAAAACAGTGGAAGCTACATGTCTATTATAAAAATAAGCAGTAAAATAAATTGTAAACGTTTGATAGTGGTTGAAGAAACAAAAGAGTTTATCGATGATAAGCGATATTTTCCAGGCAACCAACAATTACTTAATATCTATTGTGAATTTCTAAATATAGTATTCCACTTACATTAGTACAGAATTTTAAATGTATACAATTAAACTCATGTGGCCGATCCAATAGTGTTTACGCACTTCACTGATAGCAAACAAATTAATCTGTTTAAAGTCTCGTTAACCCAATTATTCGTTTTATTGTAAATAATTGTATACACGACTATCGCGCCTTGTAGTACGATAGAAATGCAATCAAATATTTTATCATTTATGTAAAACATGGGATGTTGTTAACTATTGTTTTTTATCAACAGCTGTTACATTGATAAAGAGTTACAAAGTATTTGTTAAAAAGTTACTGATAAACAAGTAAGTCTATGAGAAATTATTGAATGTTACTAAGAGCGCAATCAAAGGATTTTCATTTTTGGTTTGTCATTATTATTTTATTGCTGACACGCGCGGGTGCCAGTTTCCTTATCCTGTAACCGCTGGATTCGGATTTGGTGTCTATTTAATCCACTTGGCTACTACTCATATTGTTTGTATATGCATTAATTGTAATATACGTACTTAAAAAACAATAAAATAAATATAGATAGGGGTAAAAAATAAAGGAGACCATTCATATTTTATACATCATTTTACATATATAGTCATGGTAAAATCAAAAAGGCCCCATCAAATTAAAAAGTTATTTATTAATTATCTGTACAGTACTTCTGTCTTTTGACTTAATAACTAAATAAATGATTTTGACATGAATCCATAGACATTCTGAAGTGACATTTATAGATGTTAGTGTGCTCTTGAATTATTAAGTAGTGAATGTTCTGTTGACCAAAGACAACCAGCGCAATGTGAAGAATCGACTTTCCAAGCAACTTGCATAATTGAGGTTGAATTTCGTTTTAAAATCTATTTATTTCCTTTATTCATTTTCAAACTACTTACATAATCATTTTACGTAAGGACATTTAGTTTTTTAATATCAAGTCTCCATCATTCTTGTCTAAGCTGATTAAAAACTGATGTGAAAGTCGATAACCAAATGTTGTACATCGTTTTAAAGAAGAACCTTTTGTACTGTGTTAAAGTACTTGTTTTGTACTGTGTCTAAGAATTCACTCAAAAATCTGAAACCACGAAGGTCATATGTTAATTCGTAGTGCCTAATACAATATAACGTCAATTTACCGTACGTAAAAAGTGTCAAAAATGTTTAATTCATTTTGTCTTAAATTATATAGCAAAAAAATTAAGACAACACGAAGTAACTTCGAGTCTAAATAAAGAAAAGGAATAAAGATTATGTTAATTCCCATTTCCCACAGAAACGGAATTGTTATTTTAAAATGGGGTCGCTGTTTCTGCCATTTTGTTTTGATTCGTTCGGTCATCGGCATTTAAGCGGCAGCCGAGATATTTAAATCTTATAACTTTGCATTAAGGATAAAAAGCTTCAAAAAAATTAAAATTTATTAATTTTATCAAAATATTTTATAAATTCTGTGCAGTCTCGGCGAGTAGATTAGCGACTTCATAGCTGAAGTAGTGCAGGCACAATTATTATGTGACTTGCTCACTTTGCTTAAAATTTGTGAAGATACCGAAAAGTTTATTCAAACTCAAAATATCTTAGGTCTTTATAAAGACACTTTTGAATCGTCAATTTTTAAACTACCAATGATACTGTCTCCCTTTTCATATTCTTTTTTAAATACTTTACCTTGATGCCATTTTACGAACCTATATCTGAATAATTCACCCGCTATTATAGTGTTTTACTACTCAATAAAATACCATACAACGTTGTTACCAAAGGATATTCAAATTTGATATTCATACTGAAGGAGTCATAAAACTGTGGCAACGATCATATGACAGCTATTGCTTCACTGGCACAGTTTTAACTGCTTGTTTGTCCCTGTTTGTTAAATTCAATATAAATGCTGAATTGAATTGAGAAGAGTCAACTCCCGAGCGACAATAATTTATAAAATTCAATTGTACAGTTGAAAAATATCCTACAATAAAATTTAAGAAATGGAAAAGAGATATTTTAATTAAATTGAAATGTAATTGATCTCTAAGGTATTTATTAGCATGCAAAACATACTCACTCTAGTGTAAATACGTCAGAATTATCGATAAAAACAAATTTGTTAGGCTAACAGTGGGTTACAGATTAGGTATCATTTATAATTTGGGTTACAATTTAATTGAAGTTTACAAAATTTTATTTATATTAACGTCTCGGGGTTACTTTGGTACAGACGCCCTTCAGACATTTGAGAGGTTCCCGACAAACTGCCGACGGAGTCTCACCTAACTCTTTGCTGTAGGTCTTGCAACCGGCTCCTTCAGCTGAAAAATTGATTTAATCTATATATAAAAGAAATTCAAACTCTCAAACTATAGTATAATAAGTATTATAATAAAAAAAAACATTAGAAAATGACATGCAAGATATGTTTTCAAAAACATAACTAACACCTCTCATGTAACCTGACAGCTCACGTTAATAAAAAAAAAAGATTAACACGGACAATATGGGATTTACTGAAGAGAAAAAGTATACTTTTTGTTATACTAATCGTGCACATTTATTAACTGTTAGGCGGAATGAAGTAGGCGCGCCGGATCAGCTTGTGTAATATAATTTAAAAAGAACTAAGTACTTCCACGGTCTAAACTAAGCTCAGATTTGATGCGTTTGAAGATAGACCTATTATGTTTACACTTACGAATAGCCTTGTTGACAAACAAGGCGTCAGGTCTAAAGGCATCGATTGTCATACAGAGATATTAGGGGCCTTTGTAGTGCATGCATAAAGCAAATAAGTGTTGATATTAGTAGCTTTTTCCCGCAGTTTTACCCGCGGTTTATACCCGTATATCGTAAACAGGAAATAATTGCCACTACAGCAAGACATATCAGTAATGTTCTATTTATCTGAATGTATATATAAAAATAATATAGAAATCTTTATTACCTAATAAAGTGACGCAGGCAGGACAGCAAGCACATTTGCCAGCATGGCTGGCTCGGTACAAAGCAGGCGTTTTGCAGGCCTTTGCGCTTATTTTCGATGTGCACGGATTCTCTTTACAATAGTTTGTACCACAGACAAGATCCCCGTAAGCCAGACTCATGGCACACGCCAGGACTAACAGCACCAATGTGACCTTCATTCTGTAAATAACACAATACATTTTCGCCGTTTGCATGAAGCGATAAGCATTTATTCAATCGGTTTTTCAATCTACCCATTTGTACTAAGAGATAGAAATTCTATCTTGCAGTACACTTTGAACTAAAATAATGTTTTCCTATATAAGAAATGTAAAAATGTTTCAAAACGTAAAAACAATTCAATTTAAACGTATATTTGTAAACTAAACGGTAGGCTTCTTTATGTTTCACTATTTGAAATTATAAAAAAAAAATATTTTAGTCTCTAGTTAAATATGGTGTACCAAATTGTTTCAATGCGAAAACATTTTGACGTTTCGAATGCATTCAACAAAGCATTTCGTTCATTAAAAACAGTAAAGTAATTAAAAAAAAAAACATAAACAAACGTAAATTTGGTAGTTTTATTATTTTGTATAAAAGTAAAAAAAAAATTACTTACATTAAAAGATGAGTTTGCTGCAAGAACGGAAAAATCAATGCCATGAAAGCATATTAAGATATGTTGTTATATATGAAACTTCTGATAACCTCCATCCATTTGCGGAGATAATAACGAATTATCTCGAATTTCTCAAGAAATACATATTGTTGTTGGACTTTTTAATATAATTTTAGCTTACACGTGCTAAGTGCGCTTAGGTAAATTAAATCCGGGCATCAAGTTGAATCCCTAGTGGTATTAGCTTGTTTGTATTCCTTTTTTAGTAATATATAAAAAAAAATCATAAAAAACATTTTTGTAAATAACTAAAACACTCGTAATTGTAATAATAATTATAAACAGTCTTACTCTGTCAAATTAGTATTATTTATGTGTATTGTTCATAGTTTAGAATATGTTATGAAAATATAAAGTATTCAAATAAATGGATGGCAATAAATCTCGCGTAATGGAGATAAAAAATATTAATTGCTTTGGGAATTGAAGTATAGAATCACGATGAACGCAGGCAGAACACAAATATTTATATAGCAATTTAGTAAAACTCGGATTGTGATACATAAATATTTATATTTTAATAATATTATTTTTTTAATAACCTAATTCATAGAATCACATACCAAGTCATCCTCGTCACTCCTACGAAAATATTTTTATTTACTACGGTAACTTCGAGTGAAGTGCTATGGATACCTACGTGTAAGGAGGCTTACAAGTGAGTTGCCGGCCTTTAAGAGACTCTTCTACCGTATTCTTCTACAGTATTTCTAAAGTCAAAATTGGTTCATTTACTAAGATTTAAGTTTACATGAGTTAATGCGCGCCTTCTGAAAAGAATCCACAAGAAACTCAGTGGGGTTGTCATTTCTTGGTGGTCGTTTCCAATCTTACTTTAGAAATAACCATCAATCAGTAATGTTAGAACCAAACCAATTTATTTCAAGTAGCGGTAACCGTGATACAATTTCTCTCATAATAGGCATTCAATTAATTTTCGTTTAATAGCTTTCAATTTCAATTTATCTATCTATACTAATAATAAGACAGTAAAAATCGAAAATCTGTACATTAAATATTTTTCCAAAACACTGAAAGTAGGCAATTAAAGAAGACTCACAGAAACCAAAAAAACAATTTTTGGCATTCTTGTCTGTCTGTCTGTCTGTCTGTCTGGTACGTTATAACTTGAAAACTACTGAACGGTTTTCACAGTTGGATTACATATAATTGGGAGCGTTGTCAAAAGTATATTTTGTCAAAATCGGTTAAGAGAAAAAGAAGTTATGGTCAATTGAAAATTTACTTCAACCACTGCTTCAAAATTTTTAAACACTTATATTGATTGATTAGTTATCTATTGTTAAATATGTTCTAATATAAGTTAATCTTAATATTAAAACTTATGAGAGGTAACGAAAATAACAAATAACGCAGTGCGCGCGGGCGCGGTTGAAGTGTTGAACAATGTGCTCGATAGATGGCGTTGATAAAATTCGTCATCAACCTAGATTTATTTTATTTTTTTATTTCTTAAACCTATACAGCTTATCAAAAACAGTTTACACAATAAAAATAGATTAAAAATAAAGCCAAAATAAGGTTAAAATATAGAACCGGAAATAGAATCTAAGATCAGAAAAAAGAATAACAAAAAAAACGAACAGAAAAAAATAAATAAAAATATATATACACATAAACATGTGGAACTATGTGAAATACGAACATTTTAGTGTGTGAGTGTGTATCAGTGTGTGCAATGGTGTTGCTGTGTGAGTGAGTGTGCGAGGTTGAGTCTTAGTTTTTTTTTTAAGAACTTCTACTTAAGCCAAATATATCCATCGCGGTATTAAGATGCTTCATTGTGTAATGACTTGGTAGTCTTTACACAATGAAGCATGGTTGCAGTTCAAACTTTCATTAACGTTTTACCCTATGATTATATTGAGTGAACACTACCTATACAAACAAGTAAAAGGAAACGTTTATCGTTTGTCCGCATCCATTTTTCCACCTACGTCCTTAACTTTAATGAGGTTTACCTTTTATTATTTGGTCAAGCTAATAAGTAATAACCTCACAAGTACGTATTTCGTACTTACTCATAACTTCGTAAGAATTTTCTTTCAACTCTTAACCGCTGAGGAGTTTTACCTTCCATCATCAGCTCATCCACATAAGAAGATGACTATCAGAATATAAAATTGTCAGAATATTAATTGCCTGTACGTTAATTTGAAAGTTGCCCTCGATTTCCCCGAATCATCCGATCATGTAAAGCTACATCATCTCTGTGTAACACAGGCTATATATAATCAGGAATAAAGCTGATGGCTACTTGAAAGAGTTTTTCTCTAGAAGACTTGGCCTCATATATACGTTCTAAGTAATCCTCTGGTAATGTGGACAAAGGTCCAAGAATATAATCTGAAATATGTAGTCATGGTAAATGCTTTTAAAAGGATATATAATAATTGTTGTGTAGAACATTCTTTATAATAAACTATCATACGGTGTAATATAATTATTCTTGTTTAAATATGCAGTTTCCTTAATTTAATACATGTTTATTTTTTATTTTATTTATTTATTATAAATTATATTTAAATCTAACAACCTCTTATATTCGTCCACTATCATTCCAAACCCTGTCATAAAAATATCACATTCTGGTGCAGAGCTAAAGAAACGATTCATTAGGGCGACGCGGAATTGGGCTTTGCCGGCGGAGGCTTGTTCGAAAGCGTACCTCAGCCAGCAATGGATGCCTCCTGAGACGGTAAAAATTATCAGGGGCATGTAATCTTAGCAATGATTTTGTTTGTTTTGTTTGTATTCTTCGCACCCACGCATTCCACTCTTATTATAAGTATACTTTCATTTTATGGGTTGCCAGGAAGAGATCAATGTTAGCGTTATGTTACCCGTTGCTCTTATATGTACTAACATCTATTAACATACTTTACTTCTACTGATTTTGTGCAATAGTGTGAATAAATTAATTAATTAAAAAAAAAACATTTTTCTTAAGTAATAAATTTAAAAAAGAATTCTGTTGTCCTATATAGGCAATGGTATAGGTGATAGAAATGAAATGGTCACATGTGCCCGTGTAGTGGTGGTATATAGAATTGTTATAGGAATGATAATCGCACAGTTGATGTATATAATATGACTATATTATATACTATATTGGAGTTTTGATTTTATCACTGTTCTTATACATAAATGTATTTATTTTCAGATTTTATGAATACAAAAGTTATTACTTGAAATAAGTTTATATTTAATTTTCAATGAGAAATTTACATAGAACAGTCCAATTATTTTAATAGCTTAGCTGCGAGAATTCTATGCGGCCGCAATCTATTATATACCAAGTAAAAGGCTGGTAACAAAGAATACAATCTCTACTAGTATTTTTTGTTTGTTTATTATTTTACAACCCGTACATCAACAAAAAAATATAAATTAAGAACTTTAAATAAAACAAAAAATGAGTCTGAGTAATAATACAACAAAATCTATATTTATTTCACTGAACATACAACGTACACGATATTTAATTTTCATTAAAATATAATAAAACATAATACACTTAAAAGGATGCTAAGGTATATAAACATATGAGGATGTTTCATTAAATTTACATATACAGCGAATCGGAACAGATTTGTGCCAAGTGTAATTCCAGTAAACGAGGCATTAACTTCCTTAGTCCTTAACTTTTAAAACGCGCGTAAAGGGTATTTTGGTTGAAAAGGCATACTATACCGTAAACGAATATTTAGAGGACAAAGATCCTTTTAATGTGTCGGCAATTGGCTCAGCATCGGGACAATTCAATTCTTGAGTAGCCTTACAATGCTTTGTTATTTTAATTGTCAATAGCACATTATACAGTTTTGTATTAATTTTTTATTTTAAAAGAGCAGCTATCGAGTTTCTTGCCGGTTCTTCCGAACCTACGCTTAGCAGATTCTACGCGCGAGGCGATTATAAATCGCAGTATTTACAATATTTTCTTATTATGTATAGAATCTAAACGAAATATACCGCAAAAGAAATAAAATCAAAGTTTGGTTACAAGATAAAATGAATCTATATTGATTAATAATTCTGTTTAATTTAATAATTGCTAATGAAAGCTAGTGAACTACTCATTTTATATGAAATGCTTGCATTACTTCTTACTTTGCACTCAAACTATTTCTCAAATGAAACATTAAAGAGTTTAGCGACTGGTTAGTACCGGTGACCCGAGCGTTGTTGCTTTTCGATTAGCGTAAAAGCCTTGTACAGAGAGGTAATTCTGACAGCTTTAAGACTATTCTTATAGGTCCTTAACTTTAAAAAAATATTTTATTGCTTTTAAATATGAAAAATCTCCAAAACAAAATTATACCTAGTATTAATCTTATTAATCTCCGAAAAATGTAATACACCTATGTAAATTTGAAATTTTGTCATACTTGTGTTGAACAAAGATAATTATTTTTAAGGTTTAAACGTAGAAGGCACGCTTCCGGTAAAAGTTTAACACGTTTTGAATACTTAAGTTCTTTTCTTTATACCAGAGATAAAATATGGGCTGTCTTTTATTTAAGTCACTTGAAATACGCCAAGTGCTTCTAACTATTGTAAGCTTTATAAGCTTTCGTAGAAATCTGAAATACATCACGCTCGATCAATACGATTCTTTGTATGAAATATTTTATAGCTTACATAAAGCGTAGCTTTCAGCACAATCACCGCAAAATGGACATTAACGAAGGACATAAAAGCACTTGAAGCAACAAAAGCTTCACTAATTTTATATAGAAACTTCACTGAAAGGAACTCAAGTACAGTAATTATTTTTGTATATTAAAAGATTCATTCATTTATAAATTGACATTATACAAAAGCATATTTATTTTAAATGCACGGTAGTGTTAGCCATATTCCTTAGGAAACGGCTTCGAAATTCATATGTATATAGTGAGTCTGAGAATTGATTGTAATATTCTCCCAAAGTGATAAGGGTGGCCCATTTTTTGTCAAGGATTAAAAATACATTTAATCGAAATAGTTCTTCAATGATTTTCTTCATACCCTTTCATTAAGTAAGATATTTAATTACCCTAGAAATCATTTATATGGCAAAACAAACGTTTCCAGGATCAGCTTATACCTTCTATATGTAATACAAGTTCTTGTTATCATCACACTCGATTCAAAATCAATTTCTTTTTAAATATATTGGCAAAAATAGAAATAATGAATATTAAAATGACATATTTCAAATTCAAAAGTATTTAAGTACTTTATTTACATGTATGGCTAGACTGTAAGTAAATATAGCCTGCGAATAGTAATGCCGTGTCTTTGGCCAGGAGATTGATTGTACATTTTTCTATAGAGCCAAGCGATCTCTCTAAAAGTCTATGATCAATAAAAACAGCGTTTCTATATAACATATGAACTATTTTTATTAATCAAAACATAAAATAGATTACACAAATATTATAAAATCTGATTATTCAAAAATATCGTTTGATAGCCCGAGCAGGTGGAATAAATAAACGCCGACTGGCATAAATTTACAATACCACGATGATACGAGCAAGGCCAGCTTAAAATCTCAAAGATTATTTCCCAACGAAGACCCGGCGCGCTAACAATTCATACATAATTTCTGCGATACTTGCCATATTAATAAATTAAAAAATTGTGACACAAATTCAAAGTTACTTAATTAAAAGATGCAGGTATTTTGCAGTTAATCATAGGTTAATTAATCTACCATTAAGATTCGTAGTTGTACAATTGTTTGTGTATATGTAAACAATTCTAATTTCCACTGTTAATTATATATAACCTATTTTATCAACTCCGGAAAACATTTGATATTGGTATCTCTGATGGTCCATGAACGGTCATGGCTCGTCACTCGTTGAGTGCTGCTCATTATCGTGACCGCAACGCGTATCAATTTTCCATGAGTTTACAAAACTTCGCTATTTGCTTTGCCGTGTTTTCGGTTTTGGAGTTCGTCAAAAACCTCCAAAAGTTTCCCGGGTACATTTATATATAATTAAAACAAAGTTCCTTGTTCATTTATTTATCCTGACCACGAAAATAAGAATATTTTATTTCATTGAGTGAGAATGAAAAACACACGGCGCGAGACGAAACGAAGCGTTTGATTCGGGTTGAATAAACAGATGTAACATTCTGACATATCATGCGTGTGACTGTAGATGCTGGTAACCAATCACAAGAACTAAACATAATTATTTAAGGTTCGCCTTTCGCAATTTTAAAAATAAATATAATTACTCACTAATGTGCATAATTAAGCAAACTTATACGAAATTCCACCCGTACGTCGATGTACGTCGTTCCAACCATTTCTTACCACGCACCACCACGTTAAGAAACCAGCTGCCCACTATGGTATTTCCGAACCAATACGACTTAGGGTCCTTCAAGAGAAAAGCGTATCATTCCCTAATAGGCCGGCAACGCAAGCACGAGCTCCCAGCCGCGTAAGTGTCTATGGGCGGCGACTATACCCTTATGGTGGGCCTCCTGCTCGTTTGCCCCCTCTTCTATAAAAAAAAACTATACTAATGAAACACCAATTAGTACGCAATACGCCTTTCTTTCGTTGACGTTTAACTATCGATTGTTTCTATCAAAATTACAACACATTCGATTGTAATTTAATAAACCTTTGACTAATTAAACATTACGACAAGATGATCAGGCATAGACGGGCCGGCCCGATTGTCACTTGTCGATCGAGAGGACTTCGTGAGCGCGAATCAAAATCGATGACGTCATCGCACTGATTTTACCGACCATAGAAGTCGCTACGTAAACGTACGGCCTCGATAGGGCGATACTCACTAAACCACTACCTGCTATCTGGTAAAATATTCTTAGTCCAGGTCTGATTAGCTCTTCAGCAACGAGAAACATTTAACTGAAGGAGAACGAATGGAAACGTCATCTTTTTGGAGACTATATTACTGCGGTCTAGGTTCTTAACGTAAACTATGTCTCTCTATACTGTAACTCTATCTAAATGTTAATGATGCTTGAGTACTGCTTTATCGGTTATACTCAAAAGTAGTATCGACAGTAAAGGTCAGTATTAACATTTGAAAGAGTTCGAATGAAAGCCAGGTTCAAGTCGTAAATTTTTTTAGTAGGCGTCAATGAATAAGTTATTCGTTCTAAATACATTTTACCTCTAGGGATTGAAATTTATTATCATGCTTTAAGGCCCGGGAAGGAAGCCTATGCTGTTAAGCAGAATAAAATATAATATTTATTTAATACAAATAAAATAACTTGTTAGTAATAAGAATTTAAAATTTGGTAACAGCACGATCGTATGTCATGTCAGTCTTTAATTTATTAAAGTCAATAATAATCATTTATGAAGTAACCAAAATGTAAGAAGTGTTAGTAGGTACAATTACTTAAAAAATGTTACTACGTTAGTCTCAGGGCAGAGAGGTTATATTCATTGCATAAATATATTTATATTATATGTACAATTAACGACTACAGGTGAAACACTTGTCACCAATCAAGTAAGCCTCAAAAGGTGAATGTCATGGGCTAAAGGTTACCAGTAAAGCAAAGAACGGTGTAGACACGTGTATGAAAACCTTTGGCATTTTCATCTGAAGCGGCTCCACTAATGGTCTTTATATGATTTCTAATGGAATTTTGTATACTCTGACGTAATTGAATATCAATGTAACTGGATATAATTAAAGCGGAGGCGTCGAAGTAATTATGTTATATGAATGGCATTTGAGGATTCTTTTTTTGAAATATTCGATTCGATCTTATTTTATGAGGTAACAAGACGTATTGAAAAGATATGAAATGTGTGACGGAGTTTTGTAATGGAAACAGTTGACTCTGATTTTTTTTAGAAGGATTTTAAATAACGAATTATTTATCTCATATGAGATAAGGTAGGTGATATTAGGGTCTTGGATAAAAGTCGAGTCGAATCTGCCGTAGTGGTTTCCACTAACAGAGTTTGTGGAGGACAATGTCTCTTTTCTCAAATGGGAAACGAAGGATACTGCATGTGAAAACCACTGTCTATATAGGAACCAGGGCGGTTGTATATATGCTATACTGGTCCTATGAACTTCGTAAGCGCGATTCATCCATAACGTCATGATACTGAATGTAGCTACAGGTTGTAGATGTCGCCACACAAGGTCTTCGGTATGTCATTTTGCGCAGTGTTTATAGCATTATGCATACATTATATATATATCACAGGCAGAACGCTTTTAAAGACTACGACTCAGCCTTAAAATGTCACGTACCGGCCATTTTAAATATGAACGATCTACGTGATTTAGTTTAAAGTTTAATCGTCTAAAAGAGTTGTGTATAGTATTCAGTGAATAAAACGAATTTTAAAGCGTAGACTGTAATTTTCAATATTTCTTTGTTGTACTTCGATATATATTCACGATGTTCTTTGATATCTCATTTCAAAAGTATTAGTAATAATGTAATGAAAATCTGTCCGTATTAAAAAAAAATATAATTATATATGTATTATACTGTATTACCATTTTATATAAGACTAGCTGAACCGGCAAACGTTGCTTTGCCATACATATTATCTCTTGCTTAGTACAAAAAATAACTGGTGGGGATAACTAATTAAAGGGCGATTGATCAGTTATTTTATTTTATTTTTATGTTATGTTGTTTAATTTAATTTTGTTTTCTTTTTTTTCATTTCATTTCATTTCGTTTCGTTTCGTTTCGTTTCGTTTCGTTTCGTTTCATTTCATTTCATTTCATTTCATTTCATTTCATTTCATTTCATTTCGTTTCATTTCATTTCATTTCATTTCATTTCATTTCATTATTTCATTTCGTTTCATTTCATTTCGTTTCATTTCGTTTCATTTCATTTCATTTCGTTTCATTTTATTTCGTTTCATTTTATTTCGTTTCATTTTATTTCGTTTCATTTTATTTCGTTTCATTTTATTTCGTTTTATTTTATTTTATTTTATTTTGTTTCATTTCGTTTCGTTTCATTTCATTTCGTTTCATTTCATTTCGTTTCATTTCGTTTCATTTCATTTTATTTCGTTTCATTTTATTTTGTTTCATTTCGTTTCATTTCATTTTATTTCGTTTCATTTTATTTTATTTTATTTTATTTTATTTTATTTTTTTTTATTTTATTTATTTTTTTTTATTTTTTTTTATTTTATTTCGTTTTATTTTATTTTATTTTATTTTATTTTATTTTATTTTATTTAATTTTATTTAATTTTATTTTATTTTATTTTATTTTATTTTATTTTATTTTATTTTATTTTATTTTATTTTATTTTATTTTATTTTATTTTATTTTATTTTATTTTATTTTATTTTATTTTATTTTATTTTATTTTATTTTATTTTATTTTATTTTATTTCGTTTCATTTTATTTCGTTTCATTTTATTTCGTTTCATTTTATTTCGTTTCATTTTATTTTGTTTCATTTTATTTTGTTTCATTTCGTTTCGTTTCATTTCATTTCGTTTCATTTCATTTCGTTTCATTTCGTTTCATTTCATTTTATTTCGTTTCATTTTATTTCGTTTCATTTTATTTCGTTTCATTTTATTTCGTTTCATTTTATTTCGTTTCATTTTATTTTATTTTATTTTATTTTATTTTATTTTATTTTATTTTATTTTATTTTATTTTATTTTATTTTATTTTATTTTATTTTATTTTATTTTATTTTATTTTATTTTATTTTATTTTATTTTATTTTATTTTATTTTATTTTATTTTATTTTATTTTATTTTATTTTATTTTATTTTATTTTATTTTATTTTATTTTATTTTATTTTATTTTATTTTATTTTATTTTATTTTATTTTATTTTATTTTATTTTATTTTATTTTATTTTATTTTATTTTATTTCGTTTCGTTTCATTTCGTTTCATTTCATTTCGTTTCATTTCATTTCGTTTCATTTCATTTCGTTTCATTTCATTTCGTTTCGTTTCATTTCATTTCATTTCATTTCATTTCATTTCATTATTTCATTTCGTTTCATTTCATTTCGTTTCATTTCATTTCGTTTCATTTCGTTTCATTTCATTTCGTTTCATTTCATTTCGTTTCATTTCATTTCGTTTCATTTCATTTCGTTTCATTTCATTTCATTTCGTTTCATTTCGTTTCATTTCATTTCATTTCATTTCATTTCGTTTCATTTCATTTCGTTTCATTTCATTTCGTTTCATTTTATTTCGTTTTATTTTATTTTATTTTATTTTATTTTATTTTATTTTATTTTATTTTATTTTATTTTATTTTATTTTATTTTATTATTTCATTTCGTTTCATTTCATTTCATTTCATTTCATTTCATTTCATTTCATTTCATTTCATTTCATTTCATTTCATTTCATTTCATTTCATTTCATTTCATTTCATTTCATTTCATTTCATTTCATTATTTCATTTCGTTTCATTTCATTTCGTTTCATTTTATTTTGTTTCATTTTATTTTGTTTCATTTCGTTTCGTTTCATTTCATTTCGTTTCATTTCATTTCGTTTCATTTCATTTCGTTTCATTTCATTTTATTTCGTTTCATTTTATTTCGTTTCATTTTATTTCGTTTCATTTTATTTCGTTTCATTTTATTTCGTTTCATTTTATTTTATTTTATTTTATTTTATTTTATTTTATTTTATTTTATTTTATTTTATTTTATTTTATTTTATTTTATTTTATTTTATTTTATTTTATTTTATTTTATTTTATTTTATTTTATTTTATTTTATTTTATTTTATTTTATTTTATTTTATTTTATTTTATTTTATTTTATTTTATTTTATTTTATTTTATTTTATTTTATTTTATTTTATTTTATTTTATTTTATTTTATTTTATTTTATTTTATTTTATTTTATTTTATTTTATTTTATTTTATTTTATTTTATTTTATTTTATTTTATTTTATTTTATTTTATTTTATTTTATTTTATTTTATTTTATTTTATTTTATTTTATTTTATTTTATTTTATTTTATTTTATTTTATTTTATTTTATTTTATTTTATTTTATTTTATTTTATTTTATTTTATTTTATTTTATTTTATTTTATTTTATTTTATTTTATTTTATTTTATTTTATTTTATTTTATTTTATTTTATTTCGTTTCGTTTCATTTCGTTTCATTTCATTTCGTTTCATTTCATTTCGTTTCATTTCATTTCGTTTCATTTCATTTCGTTTCGTTTCATTTCATTTCATTTCATTTCATTTCGTTTCATTTCGTTTCATTTCATTTCGTTTCATTTCGTTTCATTTCATTTCGTTTCATTTCATTTCATTTCATTTCATTTCATTTCATTTCATTTCATTTCATTTCATTTCATTTCATTTCATTTCATTTCATTTCATTTCATTTCATTTCATTTCGTTTCATTTCGTTTCATTTCATTTCGTTTCATTTCATTTCATTTCGTTTCATTTCATTTCATTTCGTTTTATTTCGTTTCATTTCGTTTCATTTCATTTCGTTTCATTTCATTTCATTTCATTTCATTTCATTTCGTTTCATTTCATTTCATTTCATTTCATTTCATTTCATTATTTCATTTCGTTTCATTTCATTTCATTTCATTTCATTTCATTTCATTTCATTTCATTTCATTTCATTTCATTTCATTTCATTTCATTTCATTTCATTTCATTTCATTTCATTTCATTTCATTTCATTTCATTTCATTTCATTTCATTATTTCATTTCGTTTCATTTCATTTCGTTTCATTTCGTTTCATTTCATTTCGTTTCATTTCATTTCGTTTCATTTCATTTCATTTCGTTTCATTTCATTTCGTTTCATTTTATTTTGTTTCATTTTATTTTGTTTCATTTCGTTTCATTTCATTCCATTTCGTTTCATTTTATTTCGTTTCATTTTATTTCGTTTCATTTTATTTCGTTTCATTTTATTTCGTTTCATTTTATTTCGTTTAATTTTATTTTGTTTCATTTCATTTCGTTTCATTTCATTTCATTTCGTTTCATTTTATTTCGTTTCATTTTATTTCGTTTCATTTTATTTCGTTTCATTTTATTTCGTTTCATTTTATTTCGTTTCATTTTATTTCGTTTCATTTTATTTCGTTTTATTTCGTTTTATTTTATTTTATTTAATTTTATTTTATTTTATTTTATTTTATTTTATTTTATTTT
>OX637264.1:1440288-1637788 GCA_951799465.1 Leptophobia aripa | reverse complement strand
CATTTCGTTTCATTTCATTTCATTTCATTTCGTTTCATTTCGTTTCATTTCATTTCATTTCATTTCATTTCATTTCGTTTCATTTCATTTCGTTTCATTTCATTTCGTTTCATTTTATTTCGTTTTATTTTATTTTATTTTATTTTATTTTATTTTATTTTATTTTATTTTATTTTATTTTATTTTATTTTATTTTATTTTATTTTATTTTATTTTATTTTATTTTATTTTATTTTATTTTATTTTATTTTATTTTATTTTATTTTATTTTATTTTATTTTATTTTATTTTATTTTATTTTATTTTATTTTATTTTATAAACCCAAGGAATAAAAAAAATCATCGAAACGCTTTTGCTTTTTACCCTTTTTAGGGGTTGAATTTCCAAAAACCCTACCTTAGTGCTCCCTTACATACCTCAAGGAACCTACATGCCAAATTTCAGCATTTTACGTCCCGTAGTTTCGGCTGTGCGTTGTCTGTCAGTCACAGTAACGAAAGAGTTTTATATATATATATTATTTTTTTATGTAGTGTAGTCATTACTTTTGTTCAACTGGTGAGAGCACACCCTGAACTACTACTTTGGATTCACAATAAAGTACATAACGAAAGTAGATTATATCTTATAATAAATATCAAGAGCGACAGATATCTCAGATATTACAAAAGAATTAATCAGGTCAAACAACTAGGTAACTACTACTCGGTAAGATTCCGTTGATTGCGAACAGAACTTCTTAATAGAAATTTCCCGCAGTGAGTGCAGTCGCTTATCAGATCGACTCGCATCACTTCTCTAGATGTAATATTTGTTTGTTTATATTAAAAGCTCCACCATTTTCACACACAAACAAACTCAACCATTCACACCTACGCACACACATTAAAATGACAATACAGGAAGAGCTATTTCGTTACCAACTGCCAATTTCGTCAAATTGTGCACGTTAGGTACGTGTTAAAAAATGTAATCACGCGAGTGGTAAGTAATGAAACAAAATGCCTGATTTATTAAAATTCATTATGATTCACTGTACTTCCCAGCATGTACTACAAAATGAAATAAGAATAATATATGTAATTCGCCAACATATTGAACTATGTGTGGCAGCCGTCAGTCATTAGTGCCAAGTTAGTTTTGAATGTGATATTCAAAATTATAATGGTTGCAATTAAAAGGCTCTAATTGCTGTAGTTAAGCTTTATCACTTCAATCGTCGTAATAAACTAATTTTAACTTTTGGTTTTATACTTTAGTTTTATTTATAGACACATTATGTTATATAACATTCTCGTGTCACAATGGTTGATGCTTTACTCCTCCATAACGTGTTGACCGATTCTCCTGAATTTTTTTGGCCATATAGAGGACTTTTGGCAAAACAACGTTTGTCGGGATCAGCTAGTATAAAGTATATATGAAGAATAATGACGTTTTTTAAATGTGAAACACATTTTCTCACTCAGTTAGTAAGAGATTTATAATTTGAATATATGTACTTACATATTTACATTAAATACTTATTATAACTTCCACACCATAGCCAACAGATACAGCACATAAATGCACATGGTAACAACTCTTGCAATACAATCGATATCCATAAGAAGTTTTGCTGATTTTATTTGTTAAATAATATTATCTTGACCAGGTATTATTAAAAACAATACGTTTAAATAAAAATAATGTAGGTGACAAATTTAAAAAAACTCACTTGACTCACGTAGATTAAAACACGGTCAATATAAGATTTTAAACCAAGAATTAATTAATTTAAAACTGTAAGACTTACGACTCAATAAATATATTTTGTGTTTATTATTTTATTTAATTTTAAAAACACAAAAGATTTACACACAACTAAGCATATCCTGTTTTAATTTTTTTTTGTCGAAAGTTTAAATTACTCTATTAATGCGGATGGAATAGAGGGGAACAGCCAGTATATAAATGCTTAAGGCAATATAAATGGAACCGCGTGCTAAAACTAGTTGCTATAGCGAAGTTTGATTGCTTTTAAGTCCGTTAAAACAATTTTCATGATATCGCTTTGTACATACATCCAGAGACGGAGTAGTTTTTTCATACATATATTGATAAGTTGCAATGTTAAATGCATAACTGACAATTGACCATATTTGTTGAGTAGGTAATAGATAAAATGTTTGACAGGTTAAACGTCAAAAAATGTATAAGCTTGGATGGCTAAGATAATGAGTAATATGTAAAAACATTATGACATAATTACCTTTTTGCACAAAATTAATCGTCCAGAGATTTTTAATAACAATTTTGTTAATTAATGTTAGGAACACTCAAACACTGCTTTGTCAACTAGCTGTCATTAAGCGAGGCTTTGTTTGCTTTGATAATTTAACAGGCAAGGAAAAATGCGTCATTCTTTTTTTGACACAATTAAAAGCATTGTATTGTAGTATTGGTTTTTTTTCGATGTAATGGTCCTCAATGCATGTGAATACAGCCCTGTGTCAAGCTCAAACTCAGCGGGACTTCGTTAAAATAAACTTTTCTGTCCTCCGAATAATTTATTCAAGGGATTTTAAAAGGCAGCAAGGATCTGCGTAAACAATTCTAATTTTGTATTAAATTATTTTTTTAAATTAATACTGTAGAAAACATTAAAATTGAATACAATTATAAAAAAATCTTTAACGGGTACAATTGAATTCAGCCGTGTACTCGGTAGCGTAATATAATTCTTGTCTAGAACCACAGATTAATCACATTAATAATTAAAACAAACAAAGATTAAGGCAAAGTTAGAACGTAATTATGTCGATTAAATTCATCACTCATTAAAAGCAATAAATTGGTCCATCCATCAAGGTAAAACGTTTTCTATAAGTCGTTTTATGGGTCATTCGCATAAAAGCTTGCTCGGCAAAAGCAGTTAATAAAGCAATAATTTAAAATATGGTTATTGTGGCTTTAAGATTTAATAAATAATCCAATTACACGGATTTGATTCACGGTACGATCAACAATTGTTGTGTGAGTATACCAAGTCAAAGTATTTAATGATGCAATGAGAAATATATGGAACACACATTCATAAAGTTTGCTTGAACATAACCTTGTATGAAATGTGACCCTGTTTTATTAATTTAAATTAATTAATACAGGGCAGGCAGAAATTGATTGTATATAGCAATGTTTGGAAATATATCTGATAGCAGTGAATTGAATTGTTTCATTTCACAAAAAAGTTTATTTGGTTGGTCCCAATAATTTAATTAAGCCAGGCTTTATTTAAACTTCATTAATGCACACATTGTTACGTATGTTTCAAGCATTCAAAAAAATATTCGTTACATTATATTATACTGCTTTCAATAAATATTATTTTATATTGATCATTACAATTGGAAAATAATAACGGGAAAATACCCTAAATTTTTTCTTTTAAATTAATAATTCAACCCGTAGGTTATTACTTATATTGTCCACGTGACGAGGGTTAAAGGCACATTTGCATTTACGAGAAAGAAAAGTGGAAATTATTCCCACTTGTATTTTGCAAAAGTTTTAAAACAATAAATGAGAGAGTTATCAAAGTCAAAGGATTTTTTCTCTGGTACGTACAGACGGAAAAGGTGCAATTAAAGTATTCGTTTTATAAAAGATTTTAAAATTTACAAGCTGTTGTGAAATTTTTATGCTGGTTTCTTTTATTGTAATGCTTATATCAAGGTTAGACGGTATTTTTTTTTATAAAATAGAGGGCACACGAGCAGGAGGCACACCAAAAAGGGAAGCCACCCATAGACACTCACAAGGCTGGGAGCTCGTGAGTGCGCGTATTAGGAAACAGTACGTTATTTTGTTGAATGACCAAATACAGGTATATAAACTTTGCCTGCTAGAGGAAACTACATAAAAGTTCAATCGTTTTCAACAATCAGGCGATTTTTGAATTATCATTTCTGGATGAGCCTTTATGAGATAGCAATAACATATAATATTTAATGTGCATACTTGATCGCGACTATTATAAGTATCGATCAAATTAATTACTTATTAATGATACAATTTAATAATGTAAGCCTTTGTGGCCTTTCAACAAATTACTTCTTGTCTTTAGAGGTACTTTAAACGGTGGATCAACGATCTTTTATCGTTGTATATCAAAAATTTAATTTAAATCTTAAGCGAATTTGGCTCACTATAAATTACAAGCTGAATAGTATCCAAATTTCTTAATTTAAAGCAATTCGTACTTGAAATGAACGAACGCGCGAATTGAATTAATATGTGTGGTAACAGATTGCATTGAAGTTCAATGTAACCGTATATCAACTTACAGAAGCTTCATTTGTGAGAAGCGTTAGCCAAGTTGTGCGTTCGGATCATTTACTGGTAACGTGAATGAAATAACTGTGGAGAATCCAGAAACCATTTCTTCACATGACCTTTTATATTGAATTGAATTACACCCTAAAAACCTATATTAAATTATATCTCACATTATATCGTGAACCGTTCGACAGAGGGAAACGAAATACTAAAATAGAAAGTATTAACATATTGAATCACTTATACCGTATCAGTATGAATGCAGGCCAACCTTTATGAGCGGTGCCTTCATAAACAACACATTCACGTAAGATCGTTAAAGCAGCCAGAAGTGCGTGTGTAGACTATTGTTCAATTATTCAGTAACGCGGCTGAACACTGAGCGACAGAATAGGGCTGTTTATTACCTTACCTTGGACAATAAATTTGGCGGTGGTGATTTTATAATTTACCTTCGTTTTTAGGAGCACTATTTATAGTTAGCATAAAATTTCGAAATCTGTCAATACGATTTCCATACAACTTATATATTTAACAACGATGTTGGTTGCTTAAATTTTAGTCTTAATTCCCCTCTGAAGCGCTTGTAAGGTATTGTACCATACGAATATCTAATTTGTTTTTATTATATAATTCAATTTTCTAACCATTCTATATAATTCACCGTTGGAATGCTTAACGAGTAGGAAAGATTTAAATTTTTATGACAACCCTACTGAGTCGCTACCCTTGGATCCAAGTTTTAAATACAAAAGGTCATGGAGCCTCGGCATGAATCGGCTTCGTAGAGTTCATTAATTTTCTTAAATTTTTGAGTTTGATATGATACTATTTAGGTTTTAAAATGGAGCTTCATAATTAATATGTAATGAACTGCCACTGTTATAATAGTCGCAGAGTCTTGCGCGTTCCATTTCTGAAAAACTACCACAGAAAATATCAAGATAAATTGTTAAGACAACGGCATGTGTACTCCTTCGCGTTGCCACAGGATATAATATGTCACGGTGTTACCAACTGTCAAATAACAATTAAAATCAACGTCTCGCCTGTCGTCATTTGTTTCAGCGAGATATTCCAATTCTGTTCAAACAATTATCGGTTAAAACCGAATTTATAAGATAAAACATGCAACAATACACAAACACATAAAACCTGCGTTTTTAACCATTCTAGAACATGTTGTAAACACTTTAACTCCAGTTAATTTACAGCACAGTGGAAAAGACTACGGGTAAAATATTATCACTTTGTGAGCGAGCGCTTTGAGCAAATATTTAACAGGAACCGAAGTTACGGCTCTAGCTAGTTGAAATGCGGCTGCGAGCGCAGTTATGTACAATCCTTGCGTTCCTTGCAAGCGATAAATTTGTTAAGCTCCTGCAGAGTTTAGAGTGTAAAGTTATTACTTTACACCTATTGGTGATAAATATCATATCCTTTTGTTTTACCTCAAAACTATGACGTTCTAGCGTCCTGACGTTTTGAGGACCATCTGAAAAACTATCTACTTATTGCGTCATGTTAAAAACGATTTCGTCTTTCATTACTAATATATAAAATTCTCGTGTCACAATGTTTGTTACCGTACTCCTCCTGAAATTTCGTGGCCATATTGAGTAGGACTGAGAATCGGCCAACATCTATTTTTATAGACATTTTTTTTGGCAAAACAACATTTGTCGGGATCAGTTAGTAATAAAGTAAAAATGTAACCTTCACTTATTCATGTTAATTATTGTGTTTAGTTCATCAAGAAGGGTCTCCACATTAGCTGTGCTAATTATTATTATAGATTAACCCCACTATTATTAAGCCAACTTTTATTGAAGGTATTTTTGATAACAATAGGCCAAATATGGCGACAGCTAAGTGGATTAAATATATAACAATAGGTTTTGTTCTGTGTAGTTCTACGTATACTATGAACGGTAAATACATAAGCGTTATTTACAGCATTTCATTTCACTTTTTTTAACTTTCAGTTACCACATTTTCCTTAATTTCTAACCCCTTTTTAAAAAGTAAAGTAATTTTGTAACTTAAAGCGATTGCTTGTAGAGGCCAAGAGTTGGGTGAAGTGGTTTGAAGGGAAAGTAAATCCGGAGATTAAATAAATTAAATAAACTCATAGTATTGTCAAACACTTTTATAACACTTTGTTTGGTTAGGCGTTCGGGACGCTCAAAACAAACTGCTCCTCAGGAGTAATAATTTATACTGAACTCGGAAATGATTTATAAGCATACATAAACATGAGTATACTACACACACTTTAACTTACAATTAAACCGGATTTAAACCGCTATTGCATTTTCCAATGTTGAATATAAAATAAACGTGATACACTTACAAGTGAGGTCCAATATGAGGCACACTGGTTGACGTGCAAATATTCTGAATTAGTATATCAAGTACATGCGAATATTAAATTAGGGAGCAACTGTTGGGATACAATGATCGCTGATGAAAATTCGGAGGTTTCGTTGGTGACGTCAGTGTGGGGCGGGGGGAGAGAGGCGCGCGCCGGCGGCGGTGGCGGTACCCAGCCACCGAGCCGCATATCTGTTGCTCTGTTGCGCGCCGAGCGCGGAGGTCGCGTCACGGACGCGCCGCCCGCCCTACGTAGACCGTAAACAAAACAACGCGATACCAGTAATGGACCTTGGCCACGGTCACGGTTATATGACTAAATTGTGTTATTTAAATGTTTAAAAGTGCTGAGGACCACGCGCCGGGGTAAACGGCCCGACGACCGCCCACAGACGGTCCACAGTAGTAAATAGTGTCGTAACACCCCAGACAATCAGGTGATGCATCGTAATTATAATAATTAAAAACGTTATTGCAATATTTTATGTGTATTTAGATAAATATATAATCTGATATCCGTGTGAGTGTTTTATAGGGATTATTTTAAAAGACGCAGAGTATTTTATCCAGTTTATGTTCAATCAATTCTAAAGGAAATTGTCTAATAAGGTAGATTTTATACTTTAAAGATTATATTTTAATAAGAGTTTTGCATTAGTTTGACATCAATTATCTATAATTTTTAAATAATGGGGAAGCAATTAATAGTATTTATATTGCCTTTATCATTCTAGTTTTAATAACAGAGATTAATAAATCTTCTGATATTATATAAGGATATTGAATTACAATTTTCATTTAACTGGTGAGTTGTCTTCGATTCACATCTATTGTACCCGGAAAACGTTGATTTGCCATATACATAAAAAGAATGAATGAAAAATATGGGTGTATCTCTAGCTAAGAGTTGTATGAATGCTTTGTAAGTCATCACAAAATAATAATCATCCCATATATTTTTAAATTAACAAATAACATTTGAATGCTGTATCATAAAAATAAACGGGTATAAATCCAATAACATTTAGGGGTATGAAATTATGTTGGCCGATTCTGAGACCTACGATACGATATTACCACAAAATTTCATGAGAATCGGTCAAGCACCTCCAGAGGAGTTTAGCAACAAACACCACGACACGGGAATTGGTCGTAGGATATTTTTAATATAGTGATATCTCTTTGTATATAGTATCTCTCTTTTTATAAACGATCACTCTATAGTGTAGCGGATATATGTCAGAGAAGTAGATATCTGTCGATAATCAATTTTCACGGTCTGTTTTGTTTTGTAATAAAACAATTAGGCCGCTTAACGATCTGAATAATACATATGTATTATTCAGATATGTTTTATTATTATATAATAAAACATAAACTAAAAACTGTGTTTAACTATGGAATGAGTATCTTTTTGATACTCATTCCCTACAATAAATCACACACTATAATAAAACACCTTACCTCCAAAAGGTTTACAGTTTGTTTGACTCCCGATCGTAATATTTTGTTTATAGTCAGTTGTGATTGACAAAAGAAACAATAACGACAAGTAAAGATAAATAATTTTGACAAATACTTGCTGATTTTATATGAAAAGCGGAATGACCTCTGGGGAGCCATTACAAAGGCTAAACAGGAACAATACTAATAAGATCGTCCATGATGTATTTCGTAGGAATTATTTTATTGCATTATGAAATAATTTAAAATTAAACTTTTAAAATTCGTAATTGCTTTTTTTATTTACTTATACAATTAGAGGGGACGAGCATCTCCCTTATAATTTAACATAAGCTGTGTACGAGAGGTCCGTGAGAGATCGTAAATTTACGTGGTAAACCAGTAATAGTAATATTTAGACATGCGTAAGTGTGAGTGTGATATATGCTTGTAGACATGTTGCGTATGTGTGAATCGATTTAGTTCATACATATTTTTTAACCGCTGTAGTAATTGATCAGTATTTTTTTAGCCATGGTACAAATTTCATGGTAATCCTATATCCTAATTTGAAATAGACATAATCTCAAATTGGTGTTCTGTGGAAAAATATATAACAGAGCATATTTGTTTCGCTCCTGGATAAAAGCGGGGCCTTCAATACTATTGTGAACCTCAAAGTAATTAATGAAACATCAGATACTAATGATATTAAAGAAATGTTTGATTTTAATGTAAAATGTTTTAAAATTAGGGTACATACATATTAAAGCTTTGTAATAATGCAATTTAACGTCAAGCGTACGAACGTAACATCTAAAGCCCAAATTTGCATATAAACTACATAGTTTGATCAAATTCCTGTGTCTAAATTTAGTTTAGCGTGATTGAATTTGCGACAAAACAGTAATAGACGCGCGTTGGAAATATTTTTGAGCAGTGTTAGCGTCTGAGTCATTCGAATTACATAATTGTAAAAAAATCCATAGTAAAACAAAGCCAGAGAAAAATAAAGTTGGGTTTTAATACCATGCATATGGTTTAATTACCGTTTCAAAGATTCAGTCATTAAAATATGTGTTTTCACTTATTGATTGATTTTAGTCGACTTGTCCAATGTTGGCTAAATAGTGAGTTTATCAGCGAGACTGAGACTTACTAAAGACTTACCTTAAAAGGCAAGTGGCTCATTTAGATATAGAGAAACACGATGAATTGAGAATTTGAATATGACTTGTATTTCTATCATTTTTTTATCCTTCTGACATTTCAACGATTTAGTGATTAGGGCTAAATATTCTTAGCATCGTATCACCGATTCTTTGTGTACGTCAACAATTTTCTTATATCTACGCTACTACTAATTTTCTTATGCTACGAGCGTTTCAAAATAAACCGGCCTGTGAACATACCCAAAACAAAATCAGCTGAGGGCGCATTTAGGGCAGCTTTTATAAAATCTATAATAAATTAGTATATACGCCTAGTATACAAACAGAGTATAAGGAGTTAATTGTTTGATGTAGGCATTAATCTGGCTTTCCTTTAATTTAAAGGATTCTATTCTGGTTAGAGGGTGTAATTAAAGTCGACTTACAAGTCTCAACGTTGGGATTACTCTTGATGGCACCGGTCGACTGTGTTTCGACATTTGGATTCAGCAGATCTGTACGAATCGTATACCTATTACAAATCGGTTATTCATCATCCATGCAATTTAAAAACTAAAACGCAAACATTCGTATTGAAAATAGATCTAATATTTCGCGTATGTACGTAGTTGTATATCAAAGAGTTTTATCGCATCGAATATTGGAAATTATTAACATTAATTATTAACTGAAACTATAACAATAATATTCTATTAAAAATTATGTTTAATAGGATACAATTTACCTAAATAATATGACAAGATCGATAAAAGTGTGTCCAATTTCTAATTCGTTAACGTAGATTGGTTTTAATGATCGTTATTTTTCTGTATATCTGATGTTTTCTTTGTATTCTTTATATCTAATCTTATGTATGTCATTAAAAATATATATATATTTCGGCATCAAAACGTATACCTTTACGCAATTTAAAGGAGTGCCAGAGACTTTCTTGCCAGTATTTCTCGTACGCTCTACGCCCTAGAATTGGGCACTGGTAATATGAATAGTGGTATTGTCAATTTTATTTAAATCGATGATCTAAAGGACCTTTATGAATAAAGTTATTTTTAATTTTAATCGGCGTCTCTTATCAGTGCCGTCACGTCCACCAGTCACATCTTAAATCGCGCTAATAAAGCATTCTCAAGTTATCGTTAAGCTCAAATACGTCTCGATTAGACACTTGCGTCTTCAGGTGCTTCGACTCTTGCATTTAGATTAGATGAAACCCAACCTTTCCATTTTATATTCTCAACTCGACTTATTATTTTATACGTCTACGCAATTCCATTGTTAGTGAAAACGTTAAACGAAAGACAATAAGAAAATCGACATTGCTATGTTAACATATTTGTATAAAAGAGAAAAAAAACAGAAGCAAGAGATATGTCTTTGTTACGATAATTAATCTAAGAACCAATTGTAATAATGTCGTCTGCGAAGCCGAGTGTGATTTATAGCAATTGTAGTTTGTTGTTTCGCGCTCGCGAACATTTTATGACATTGTTTCCATAACCGAGAATTGTTCAAATGACTACAATTCTGTTTTAATACTTAAATGTATTACTATATATCATTTGTTAATACTTTGATTGCTTATTCGTCGTACATTACAAATTTTTTTTAACAGTCGCGTATAAATTGGCTTTTAACCCGTTAAAGATTTATGTGTTATAGATTTCAAATAACTTATAGCATGTAAGGGTAAACCACAAGCTCAAGGTAGCGTTCAATATCGGAAAACTATTAGACTCGACTGAGCCATTACATCGCGCAACACTCTGCTTTTATTTCCCTCGATTAGGAAAAAACTTGAACATCCCTATTTCGGTCACACAGTACTGGAAACAGGTGGTTGGAAACACTGTTGGAATGGATGGACAATCAAGTAAACAGGTTTTTACTGTATTTCTATGTTACAGTACCTAAGGCGTTGGTGACGAAATATAATCGGCTTCAGATGCCACCTTGCAGACCACGACGCTCAGACATGAGGAAGTAATATAATTTTATATGAAATGTTATTTTAACTGCCTTCCTGACCTACTAGAATAAAGATATTTTGTTTTTGAGAGTTTGACTTACTGACGCATGAGAGTGCATAGTTAGAAACGATGACGTAGGTGTGAGTCATATGCGGAATATCGTTTAGTCGTAATCATTGACTTGCCTCATAGATGTCGCCACACGTTTTTCAAAACAAAACGTTCATTGTTTTTGAACCGTCTACTACAGTGAGTGTGCTCTTGATAATCTCGGCTCTTGAATTTTCTATTTAACTAGCCAATAGAGATTAGTCGCTTGTCCGAATCTTCCTGCGATATGCTATAGCGACCTAAAGATTTGAAGTTGAAAATTATTTCGTATTTATGTAGATGTTAGCACCAATACAGTATTTCATGTAATTTACACGCGTAAATTATTATTTATTGACTTTAATGAAACATTCAAAGACCTTTATCATTTTAGTTTGACAGTTGGACTATTGGCGTGTCACGCTGACAATTGACTAAAATTCAATTCGTAATAGATTTAAGCATGAATTCTATTTATTGCTTAGGATTCTTTTATCGTATCTAATTTATATTTGACTCTAACAAACGACCTTCTACTTATGAAGCACATTATAAATAGGCTTCGCGATTTTTTTTAACCTCCGCCTTTTGACTAAACCTTTCCAATACAATTGTCAAAATTTTCATTATTGAATTTATTTATTCAGATACATCACAATAAAAAAATACAAGTCATAAGACAAATGTACGAGGTACGATGTATCCTAAACTAAGTTTCACTGAAAAAAACAAGAAAATAAGCAACCACAGGAATGACAAACAGAAAATAAATAACAAGGAGATAGCTGGTTGAGACAGAAACCAGTGTCTCTACCTTGTTGAAGACAATAGTTACTGCCTGTCAATACGGGTTTTAATATTTAACATTAAAGAAATATTGTATCAAAGAACTTCCATTAAGACACAGACAATACTAGATCCGTTACAATAATAAAATGGTTCTAATTCGTATAGATTCCCGGCATAATATAAGAAGAAGTGTAAAAAATTTATGACTAATAATTGCGACAACTATGACCGCGAAATGATCGGTATGAGTTTTCCTCTATACTCTACCGTACTTAGTAAGATAATAGTGGAATTTATGTTAGGAGTTATGACCAATTGGTTCGCATTTTACTCTGAACAGCAACTGAAAATCGAATTTACAATATAATCTAATTTAAAATAGAATCTTAATGACATATTATTAAATATTGAACCGCAATTAAATTAATAAAAAAAAATATTTAATTTAAAAGGCATTATAGTAAGGCAACAAATTAAATGTTGGCCTAAACACTCTTTAACATATTACGTCTAACGTGGAACGTGCATCATCAATGATTCCATTAAACCTTTTTTTTTTTTTATAGAAGAGGGGGCAAACGAGCAGGCGGCCCACCATAACGGTGAAGCCGCCGCCCATAGACACTCACGCGGCTGGTAGCTCGTGAGTGTGTTGCCGGCCTTTAAAGGAAAGGGGAGAGGGACGAGGGAAGGGGAAAAGGATGGGCACCGGAAGATCTCACTCACCGAACGAAACGCGAGTACAAAATGAACAAAGTCCAATTGCATCCCTTTACGCCGGTTTTCTGTGAGACCTTCAATCATAATTCATTTATAAACAATGAGTATCACGCAACGGAACATTTTACGTCAAATTGATGTTGTTATATGACCAAATGTGACTTATTAAGACGAGTGGCTTAAGTGCACAAAGTCGTGAGTTCGAATCGTGGAAAAATATTTTTACTCTATTAATAAACACTTGCTCCAGTCTCGGTGTAAGAAAAAAGGGGTGTGGTTATTTCTTTATATTTAAGTTAATTTTCTATAACATTACTTATAGTCACGGCTTTGGTTGGTTGACTGACTTTTGTCTGGACATTTCTATGTGTGTCAACTGTTAAATAATATCTTATATGACAAAATGATTGAAGGCCTTTGTAAGCCTCCTAGCGATGCACTTTACTCAAAGTGACTTTTCTGGCTTACCTCCTGTTTCATATTAAGAATAATGCTCTTTTTATAATGCTGATATACACAATTGAATAAAAGACAATAAATTTACATTAATAATATTTAACAAAAATAATAGAACATATAGAAGGAACTAAGCGAAGGGGCTAGCGTTTGCTGCTGGTGTGTTTACGCAATATTAATATATATAACACAGAATGAATCCCCTCATCGGTATAATAATTTATGCTCCAAATAAACACGTAGAATATGCAGAACGATTTATAATGCCTATTAAAATTGCCATGTTGAACATTAAGTAGCTGTAAATAGACAACTACTATTTTTAACTGACTATGCCAATGACGCTGATCGATATGTTCTTGAATGATTTGTTATCATGAGTTGAGATAAGTTGTATTGGATATGTATAAAAACGATAGTTTATCATGAAATATGACTTGATGTTCAAAGTTTATAATAAGTTTGGATGCGACAAGGATTAAGGCTTAAAAGCTCTTGAAAAAATTGTAACATGGTTAGTTTTTCTAAGGATTTATTTAAAGCGTTCACTTCATAAAATTAGTAATACATTCTCGGGAAATTGTATAAACATTTTTACTCTAATGATGTTCCAAATTTGCCATTTAAAAAATTCCAAAAACTTCATTATGCGAAAAATTGTTCTGTCCTATTGTATTGTAAATGACTATTTAAACGATAAAAAAGCTTGCGAATAAATCGCCCTAAATGCTTAGGACATTTGTGAACAGTGATCACATCTCAAACCGGTTCATTTTGGCATCCTCGTAGCTATAAGAATATTATCGACGCACACAAGTGATCGCTGATATCATACGCTATGCGAAATATTTCAAACAGAATGAGATTTAATTAAATATCTTGAAAAGTTCTTAGCGACAAAACTCTGCGACAAAATGCTAGTGTATTAAATTAATTACCTTTCTCAGACACTGTAATAGAGAAGTGGCCCTTTTGCCTAAAATTAGTATAGTATAGTCTATTCTCTATACTCCATTTGATTTGACATAAAAACTATATCAAATTTTATTTATTAAGACACAAACTCGTGTCAAAGATTATTAAAAAGGAGCAACCGTTCCAATAATATGAAAATGAACATAATGCATGATTTCAATTCGTATGGGTCCTGAACATGATATATGAAGTGTGAAAAATTTATGATCTACAATTCCGACATAGATATATGACCACGAAATGACATTGTGAGTTGTCCTTTATACTCTGTTCGTAGTAGACTGTGGCGATAAATTTTAAGCATTGTTTACTATTATTAGAATTATTAATTATTATAACAGACTTTTTGAATTGTTTGTACTATTTTATATAATATTGCCAAAAAAAATGTCTCTATAAAATAGATGTTGGCCGATTCTCAGTTCTACTCAATATGCTCACAAAATTTTATGAGAATCGGTCTAGTCGTTTTGGAGGATTAAAGAACAAACACTGTGACACGAGAAATTTATATATTCGATAAAAACTTAAGTTACTAAGTTACTACTTGAGTTACACAAACTAATTAGTCCTAATTTAGTCTAGATCGTAATTTTTATTTATTTTGTGTGTTACACACAAAATGTAAAAAAAAACAATTAGTTCATCCGATAAGAAAAATAATGCAAAATGAAATTTGATCAGTTCATACTAGTTTAGTAATAGCTTAAGTAGCAATATAAATTGCTTAAGGATGAAAAATTTAATAATGAAGCATTGATTTAAACTAATTTGAATGGAAAATACGTTGTTGTGTAGTACTTGTTGGAACTCCGTGCCTATACCGCAATTCTCGGGTAAACCTAACCGCAATCCTGTAGCAAATATTAAATATTTTACGAAAACGGAGCGTTACTCCACTCATAAGTTTAAATTAAAAAGTTTTTCTTCTACAATATATGTTATAGACATAATATAGGTGTAACACGAACGAGTTACGCTCCCAACATTATAAAAGCACGTGGTAGTGCCACGCATGAAAGAATACACCATTTATCGTTCTCACGGAAACTGACATAGATTTATCACTGTTTAAATATGAATATATGAATTTGAATTATGATTTTACATAAATCCAATTCAATGTGATTTTAGAAGGGCTACCCTGACGTGGCACATCCCCTCGTTTCCGTAGAATTAACGTCACCACCATGGGTTACAGGGACGGTGAATGGCAAAATCCTTTGCAAAACAATCTGCAGAAGATAGAAAGTCAACATAGACCGTAGCATATAGCATAGCATACCGTAGGATAGCAGTAATAGTCCGCAGCATCTCAATCTAATATAAATCTCGATGGTGTAGCTCAGAACAATTTACAGTGTTAACTCTATATAATATTGACACTGAAGGGACTGTCCATTTTATGGCGTTATAGCGACTGGTCGTTAAATGGAGAAAAGAAAAGTTGTACGGAATAGAAGCTAAACCCACCAAATCCGATTTCAACACTTTAGAGAGTTTGTCGAGTGACGTTACTATTTTAAAAATGATTTCACATACAATGTACAAATGGGTACACATATTTCCTTCGCGAATTGTTATTTTATGTAACTAACACATACATATATACTATATATCAATGACAAAATACATAAATTAATTGTCAGTTATCAATTTAAGTATTGTAGGTACCACACTCACACAGATAGTGAGATAAAGGATTATTTCTTTATACAAAACAGACATCGTCACATTCTGATGCAAAATGAAGAAAACGATTAATTAGGCACTTTGCTGACGGTGGCTAGTTCCGAGACGAACCTCAGCCAGCAATGGATGGTTCCATCCTTTACCGGAAAAAAATATTACCACACCATACTTTGAATTGTATTTCTAAGCATATATACACACATGCACACTCATATACACACACACACAATTTCATAGTACAGTAACTGGTACTGGTTTTGTTTTTTATATAATTAATTTTTGTATTGT
The DNA here is from genome assembly GCA_951799465.1 of Leptophobia aripa. Lineage (NCBI taxonomy): Eukaryota > Metazoa > Arthropoda > Insecta > Lepidoptera > Pieridae > Leptophobia > Leptophobia aripa. The sequence continues at coordinate 1,621,505 of OX637264.1, read as the reverse complement.
TTTTGTGTATTTTTTTCACTCAGTACTCACTCAGGGATATACTACACTTCACATTTGTACAATGATTTCACAATAAATACTATTTTTAATAATAACAAATGGTTGTCTGGAAGAGATCGCTTATTAGCGATAAGGCCGCCCGTTGCTCTTATATGAACTAACATCTGTTAACGTCATTTGCTTCTAGTGTTTAAGTGCAATAAAGTGTAAAATAAATAAATAACACTTAATACGAGAACTTAAAAGATTTGATATAGATTAAAGTTTACAATTCATTTGATCCAAGATTTCCTCTACACAAATGGGGACGGCAACATTTTTAAAACAAAGCGGGTCATATAAAATACGAAATTGCATTGCGAATATTCTTACTAAAGTTCGCGAGAAATCAGAGGTGAAGTGCTGCAATATATTTCTCGTTATCAAGATTAACTGTAATGTACTGTTGTAAATGACTTATTTGTAGCATTGTTTGTTATATATACAATTATTATTTATTTATATTATTTCGGCACAGGCACAGTTTTCAATGGAAAAAGAGAAAACATTGTAATAGGAAAAATAAATATAAATCAAAGTCTCGTTCAGGTATAATGTACAATTAATTTTTATAAGACAACTTCTCAGAAATTTATCTTTATTCAATTTTTGATTAATGTACATTTGCATAGTTATTAAATCATTTTTTCTATCATCTTAATCAGTTTTTTTATAAGGCACAAGCGATAGAGAGACGCCCTAGTCTTTGGACACTTACGTTATTAAACTGGTACCTTAAAGAATACGTTCTTTTTTTGAAAACGTTGAAGGTTGAGACTTAGCTTGTATCTTGGCAACTATTATTAATTTAAAGTTCAATAAGCTATGGAAGTGTTGACAGGTTGTCACTTCATTAGGTGGATAATACAATGTGAACATAATCTTGGAAAGAAAATTTTCAAGCCATTGAACCGTAAAGTTCGTATCAATTACCAAGATTTAACATTCTGTGATCCACTTAACATCATTTAAATATAAGTCTTATTAAATGCAGTTTTTACCAGAAATTAATCTTAATCGCCGTGGTAATCGCGTCTTTAGAATTTTCCTAGAAAGTTTTCAGCAGTAGAATTGAACTTTCTCTACGCATTCCTAATTATTTAGGCCATCGCTGTCCGTCCGTACCTCTGTCAACAAAGCCCTGTTCCGAATTCGTTAAATCAATAATTTCCTTAAATTCTACTCGAATGTGACATTTTAATAGGGTTAGGAATGATTGTGGAATACGAGCGATTGGTACAAGTAGTTAGAGTGATGTTCACAATTATCAGTTGGGTCGGCCGTAAATAAATTACTAACTTCGTATGTTAATTCGTATAATTTTATGAGAGGGCTATGATATATTAGATCAGTTTTTACTGTGTTTTCAATAGAACATGTAATAATATGAGCATAATATCTGATTACCTACACTTTTTCTATATGAGTTTCGGTAGTTAATTACAGATTGCATAATATATATCGTTACATCTAATTAATAATGCAGCGAAGTATAGTGATTGTGAATAATCTTTGACATTGACATCGCGAGGTCAGGCACGCGAAACGTCCGAATAATTAGAATCCAAGTAAAATAATAACAAACATTACTGAAGTCTAATCTGTAAAGATAAAATTTTAAACGCGTTCATTTACAGACGCAAATAGGAAACATATAGTTTTACAGCTCATCAACTTCGCTTGACACATGTTCGCAGAAGCTGCGCAATAGAAATGTAGTTTCCGGAAACATGCTTTCCTGTGCGACATCGCGACACCGGAAGTGATGCTTCCTACTTTGTAATTCATATTCATCGCATGGAACGTATTAACATACCGATGATTATATAATGGTATTAATTAAACCTCTCGGAATAAAGTAAACTGGGGAAAAGCATATTAAGCATTTTATCATACCAATGACAATATTTCACACTGAATTAATATTAACTTACTTGACTAAATGACAACTTGATGGGGCAGAGTTTTAACATCATCCATGGTGTATATATTTTATACATCGCTTCAAGTATTTGCTCTGTTCGTGTCATCTACATAACGAATTAATAAACCACTCTTATGGACAGTCCGTTCTATTAAAAAAAACATTTCTATAATATTATTGATATAAATAATAGAAATTAACTTTGTATGTATGTATGTTACGCTGTCACGCTCAAACTACTGAACCGATTTTGATGAAATTTGATTAAGGACATAGACTTTCGCGAAGGGATAAATTTCACCAGAAGTCTGCTAATTACAAACCGATCTTCCTTTTGTATTTAATCCACGCGGACAAAAGTTACTTGTTAACTATACATTTTTTAAATGTATATTATATATAGCATATTGTTTGTGTTAAAAGGGATATACTAGTACTACGACGTACTACGTTGTGTAAACGATAAATCGGGCAAATCGTCAAAGCGAACATGTTTACGTGTTATTGCATTCCAGCTGATAGTATATTTATACAGAACAAGATTCATGTTTATAGCTGTTCCAGACATAAAGTGCTTGTTTGTCTCCAATTTGTCATCGGACGTAAGTTGCCGGTGAATTATCGTATGCCATTCATAAAACTGAAACTATTAATTCATATTTCAACTGTACGCCTGTATATATATGTTATAAACAATTATTGATATACACAAAGTTTTCTATCGTTGCAATCTTCAATTTATTATTCAAAGCACGTGAATGTTTCAGTTCTTGTGAGCTTTTATGATTATTACCTTCAATGGCGGAAGTTTAGATGCCCTTAAGTACTATCATAACACTTAAGAGCCCGATTACTTAGTATAATTGCGATGCAACACCGAATTCGCATTTGCAAATAGCAGTTAATAGAACACTCTAGAAATGTAAATCAACATGTGAAAAGCTCATGTGGCCATGTTCTTACATTGTAGCTTCCGTCCCAAGAAAAATTAAATTAGTTTAATGGCACTTTTGAACTAAAATATTTATTCTTTTTATAAACATTGGTTAATAATTATTTCTGAGTTAAAATAAACAGTGCCATCCATCTCCATCTCTTTGTGGAACAAGCTGCCGGCGCATGTGTAATACTCTTATGACGGCCTTTAAGTAAAGAACGTAACTCTCCATCATAAGCCGGCAACGTACCGGTAAGCCTCCCAGTGTTGTAGGTAAATAAGATGAAGTCGATTATTAGTGTAATAGGTAAAATTTGTAAATATTTAAACAACGGATTAGATTTTTTTGAATTTTAAGTATTATTTTTCTGTTCAAGCATAATAACTCAATGTACAGTTCCGATAATACTTGTTTTAGTTTGCGTGTTGGCCTTTAAAGAAGTTAGCCTGGAAAGCGAGCATTTTATTATTAAAAGGCCTGCTTTATATCTAAATCAATTTTATTGCAATCTAATGTTGCCATCATTAAATCACGTTCCTAAGTCTAGTCATCAGGTTCTTACACTGCGTTTAAAACTCAAAGTCTATAGTTCAGTAAGTTAATGCTGATTTATGAATGAGCTTGTCTATTTGTCATATGTGTTAAAAGGTGTAAGTACCTACGCTCCGGGCGTTCGAGGTGTTATGTCGAGTCGGCATAGTATTTCTATCCCTATCGGAATTTTAGCACATTGCATTAGCCGAGTCTTGTAGAGAATTCTAAGGTTCCACACACAACAGAGCGAAATAGTTGCCAGCGAGCTGAGCGATATCTGTATTTCTAAATAAGAACATTTCTCCTGAATGAAATCTATATGAGACTGGACACGCCTGTAGAAATTCAAACTTTAGGTAGAATACGCCTTTAATATATAATATTTTGTGTGTTGTTTATTTTAAATGTAATAACAAGTAGAAAGTAAGTTTCTACTCACGTACCCAGGAATTATTAATTATTGTTTACAAAGTATATATCAACGATTACTGGACTTTAATTCGTAATACAAAGAGTTACTCTAGTCAAAGAATCTCACGCTACGTTGGCTTTTAAATTACAGTGATTTTTATGAAAAAAGGTTGACTCTTATAAATATTTTCCCGTTCCAATTTCATTAATCGTGTTTACTTTGATTTAAATTCACTACAGTCTTATTGATTCTCATCAGAACTGTTTGGTACTTTATAACGATGCAAGTTTTAAAATGATATGTTCGAATTTTCAACTTAGACAACCTTGGCAAAGTTGGGCGTGGCTTAAAATAAACTTCTCATTTTCAATATTGGCTAATCGATGGTATTTAACGGATTGTTTTCTTTTAGAATACGTTACAATTAAATACACCTATGGCATATAATGTCATTGTTACATAACATCTTTTTTAACAGAATGGACCTTGTATTTTCCTTACTTTATACTAATCGTGACGTTCTTATGACCGTCACGATTTGTTGAGCTTTAATTTTCATATGCATCTAATAATTTTTTCACCATTATTTCAGTGTAGTGACAAAAATAAGTCTCTTCTGTTCTGGAATGTCATACATTCATATATTAAAATAATACATTTATTAAAATTCTCAATTATCCTACTTTAATAAATATGTATTTATAGAATTAACAATCAACTCACACAGAAACACCATTGCACACACTAATACACACACACACACTTAAATGCTCGTTCTTTACATAATATACTGCACTTGTTCTTTGTATATATATATTTTTATTTATTTTTTTCTGTTCGTGTTTTTTTTTTGTTGTCTATTTTTGATTGTATGTTTTGACCTTGTTTTGGCTTTGTTGTTGATCTATTTTTGTTGTGTAAGTATTTTGGAATAAGCTGTATAGGTTTAAGAAATAAAAAATAAAATAAGCTATAGTTGAGGGTTAACAATATATTCTTGCCTTAATAAGACTAAAAATCTAAATAATAAAACAATAGTCCGATATAGAACAAAGTGATATCCAGTGGGAAAGAGATTGTCTTTGTGGAAAAAGTAAGCCGCGGAGGCTCAGATAAATAAAATCACTTTGTACGAGTAAGCCAGGCTTGATACAACTTGAACATTTATTTTTAGCATAATACTTTTTAGAGTAAAAACTTACCATACTGTTAAATAAATGGATAATCTTCTACAAAATAAATAAAACATACCGATCGTTCTACCTATCATTCAAATTATAATCTAATATTGCCTCATCGAAAATTGAAAAACTTTGTTAAGCAATTGTTATCCTTTTTTTTTATTGAAAAGGGGGCAAACTTGCAGGAGGCCCACCGTAAAGGTGAAATCGCCGCTCATGGTCACTCACGCGGCTGGAAGCTCGCGAGTGCGTTGCCGGCCTTTAAAGGAAAATTGGGAAATGGAGGGGTTGGGGAAGAGGACGGGGGAGGGGAAAGGATGGGCACCGGAAGATCTCACTCACGGAACGAAACGCGAGTACAAAATGAACATAATCCAATTGTATCACTTTACGCCGGTTTTCTGTGAGAGAGTGTTATTTCTCCGGCCGTGCCTGCCCATTCGGCTGAAACTCTAAGTAACACCATGGCACTCCCACTCAAAAACATATACACCTATATAAGCTATTCCTTATATAGGTGTAAAGAACTATTTTAACGATAAAAAGCTTGGGAATGAATTGTACTAAATGTAATAAGGGGCATTTGTAAAACACGCTTTAAAAATGATAGTTGATTGAATTTGTTTGTGTTTTTTTTTGAACGCTCGTAGCTCTAGATATAAGATAATTATCAAGTGATCGCTGATACGATTCTACACGAAAAAGATATAAATAGATCAATCAATCAATATGAGTGGTCTGGACATCCAAAGTTGCTGTCTCAATTTTTATAATTATACATACGTAACTAAAAATGTATATAGCACTGATAAAATTACGCATATATTTATCGCAGAAATGTGTACTCAATTATTAGATTGACTACCGATATCATAATAACTTATCAGTCTAAATCGATATAAATCGATATTTTTTTGTTGTTTCAGAAACACATTGGAAACATGGTGCCGCGAATAATGCATTTCATTCAAAAATATGACTCAGAATGTAAGTAATAACATCCATCCTCTTGGGAATAACAATTTATATCGTTTGAAGCTTTTAATTAATGTTGACACGGAAAATGATAATAATATGAGTCTTCTGTGTAATCTCCGTAGGCTGTTGTGATTAATAACTATAACGCAAATTCACATGGAGTATTGTTCTCAACTCTGGGCGGGAGCACCCCTGTACCGGATCAAGAAAGATTCTGGATCGCATTCAACATAAAGGGGTTCAGTCACTTTACGACCGGCTTGATCCGTTTCGTAATGATGTTGGGCCTTCTATCACATTTATCATGGGAGTAGTTGTTTGGTTATCATCTACGGACTATATATCTAGGCAGAATACGAAATTTCACCCGTAGCACCTCGATGTCCGTCGTTCTACCACTGATTGTTTCGAGACAATATTCTTACCACGCACCACCACGTTATGGAACCAGCTATCCGTCACAGTATTTTAGAACCAGTACGACTGAGGTCTTCAAGGTTCTAGGAAAGAGGGTACAATTTACTAAATCGACACTTATAGTCAGTGTGCCTCTTGTTCGTTTCCCGTATACAGTATTACCTGATGCAGACAGTTTTTTAAGCTAGATCAAAGAGCTTAAGTACATTCATGTATAACAATAATATATTTTTATACGTGACAGCTAAAACTAACAATATCAAATTCATGAAACAGTTAAATGTCGGTCGCACTACTCTATAACGTTTGACAGGTATATTTAGAAGATTATTAATTGCAGCGTTATATTTTTGGATTATTATATTACGTAATATTTTAAGCTTAATGAATTTTTCATACGAAAAGTAACAATTTATTAAGCGCTCGGGATTAATTTTGTAAATTATAATTAAGTTAACAGCGGCTCCATTATACAATTTCACAGTTATAGAACAGCGTGACACTACGGTGAATAAAAATGTGATTAAACAATCACACTCTTAAAGGTCGTTTTTTAATTAAAAACGGTGTTATCAGTGACATCATTTAACTATAACTTATGTATGATAACTTTTCTAATTTAAAACCCTTTGAAGAAAAAGTTGTGTCCTGGAGTGCTCTCGACCTCCAATCGAATCTCCGGGACGTCTTGACACAAAATCGCTGATACGATTATATTTTAAAAAAGATATATAAATTTAATATTACTAAGTTTTAAATAAGAAGACAGATTCCATGTAAATTAAACAAAAATATAGTGTGAATCTTTCATTAGAATGCTTCTATTTCAGTATGTTTACTTATTTTAGATATTTGGATGGACCTACGGTGAAATATGGAGGACTACCATGGAGATTTACTGCAGTGGGACGTTATTAATAACAATAATATCTCCTATAACGCAACCGAGTGGGTCTCGTGGAATGTTTCCGAGGCAAATAGAACCTGGTGGGAGACGTCTGCGCCGTTCGACTCCCCAGCGGAATTGCTCAGGGCCGCTGTCAAAGCAGTTCTGCTAGGTCTCCTGATACTGGCAACTGTAGTTGGTAAATATATTTTATCTACGAATTAGTATCGAGATATCGATATATGAAATTTTAGCATAGCAGTTCATTTTAATAAATATTTATGGCATTTACAAGTATCAAGCATAATTAGTTCTACTTTGTTATTTGTTTTAATTTCCTTTTTAAACAACAAACTTTTTGATATTTTTTTGAAATAACACAAATACTTTTTTATAGTAGTACAGTACAGTACCTAAGAACAAAAAATAATATTCCAATATATTTCAAAGAAAGCATAAAGAACTTATATTTCGGTGTATACCACTTAGGAAAAACGTAATTTCCCACAGGTAATGTATTCGTAATAGCGGCAATACTGTTAGAGAGACATTTGCGTAGTGCCGCGAATCAACTCATACTTTCCCTGGCTGTCGCCGACTTGCTTGTGGCATGTCTAGTTATGCCCTTGGGTGCTGTATACGAGGTCGCACAGCGCTGGACGCTGGGACCAGAACTTTGTGATATGTGGACATCAGGGGACGTCCTCTGCTGTACAGCGTCCATATTGCATCTTGTCGCAATCGCACTGGATAGGTAATTATATTTGTGTATTTATAAATAACATTTATAAACGTAATACAAATTAATAAACATCAATGAAATCTCTAATCATTAAATTTGCTTCATAAAGAGCTAATTGCTCATTAAGTCCACATAAATACATGTATAATACCTGAAAAGAGGTATTAATATAGATTTAGCTTTTATGTTGAATATACATTGTAATTCCCAATGCATATAGATCGTTAGGGGAGAACGATGTAGCGGTTTTCGCGATCACAACGGAAATTAACGCGGTACAATAGTACCGCGTAATAAATATATTGCAATTACAAAAACAGTATTGACCCCCTTCACTTTGAACAAGTAGAAAGTTTAAATAAAGCATTAGAGATTTGTGAAAACGTTCCGAACGTCACAACATAGTAACAAAGAAAATGTTAAGTGTTATTTCTTTTGTTTCTAGATACTGGGCTGTGACGAATATCGACTATATTCATGCGAGAACTGTACGACGAATCGGTTACATGATTGCGTGTGTCTGGATCGCCAGCTTCTTTGTATGCATAGCGCCACTTCTGGGTTGGAAAGACCCCGATTGGAATCGACGCGTGTCTGAGGATTTGCGGTGTGTTGTTAGTCAAGATGTCGGCTATCAAATATTCGCGACGATGTCATCTTTCTACGTGCCAGTGCTTGTAATTTTAATTCTGTACTGGCGGATATATCAGACAGCAAGGAAAAGAATACGACGCCGTCACGGTGCGACTGCTAGAGGTGGGGTGGGGCCACCACCTGTCCCCGCTGGCGGGGCATTAGTCGCAGCTGGAGGAAGTGGTGGCATCGCTGCAGCTGTAGTGGCAGTCATTGGTCGGCCATTACCCACTATATCAGAAACGACAACCACTGGAATGACCACTGTCTCATCCAATAACACAAGCCCCGAGAAACAATCATGTGCGAACGGGCTCGAACCGGATCCCCCAACAACTGGATACAGCGCGGTTGCCGCAGCGTACTATCCCTCGCTTGTGAGGCGTAAGCCGAAGGAAGCCGCAGACTCTAAGAGAGAGCGAAAAGCCGCAAAGACATTAGCAATAATCACCGGTGCGTTCGTTGCGTGTTGGCTACCATTTTTCGTGTTAGCAATATTAGTACCAACTTGTGACTGTGAGGTAAGTCCGGTACTGACTTCCTTATCGTTGTGGTTAGGTTACTTCAATTCCACGCTGAATCCAGTGATCTACACGGTGTTCAGTCCGGAGTTCAGGCACGCATTTCAACGGTTGTTGTGCGGCCGCAGATTGCGGCGACGTCGGGCTCCGCCCTAGATGATGTAGGCAATAGGCGTTATCTGTCCCTAGAGCCCCAACCCGACTGACCTCGTTTAACACGTAACATTGTGTTATCTTGTTACATTTTCAGAGATATATTTACACCCCCTTTATTTTTTTGTACGTGACAATGTAAAGTACTTAATGCGTGTAGGAATAATGTAATATTAAGTCCTTTATTGTTATGTTGAAAGTCCTCTTTGTGTCATAATTTATCTAACATACAATAGTTGATAATGTAAAACTGTGATTTATTTCTTAATATTACAATAGTTGTGAACTCGACTTTCCTCATTGTAAAATTACTAGTCATTAAACGATATTGAAATATAAATTCTGAATTAATTTATGCAGTGGTTTTATTTAACCCCATTTTTTTGGACATTTTACCATGTTCCGTCATTCAAAGCACAAGTATTGACAACACAAAACATGTGTTGATATGTCATCAAAAGACTCACTGACATTCAGACTATTCTAACTATTCAGTGAGTGACATTGACATAATCAATGCTTGTAATATATTTTACTTAGAAAACGTTACACTTAAGTGTTGTGCACGTTTAATACCCGGGACCCAGAGGAACTATGAATGTAACTTTATTGACGGACCATTTGAATGACTTTTGATTGAATTAGGATCAAGCTCATAAGATAGATATAGCACTGCTGCAGCTGTTTGCTTTAGAAATTATGTTTGTTTAAATTTCGAGAGACGAATATATCTTATTTTGTATGTCATCTCCTCTGATTGATTACCCATGTTCCTGTAAGATGAAATAAATATACTTATCAAATGGTGTACCGGGTGGGGTTCAACTAAAAAAGTATTTTCATATCTGTCGTTAAATAAATTTAAAAAAATGCATTATCCAAAATTGTTGTCGTATTATAGTGTGAAGGACTATTTAAATATTTTCTCATTTTGTTTGGACCCGTTGAAGCCTTAGATATAAGAAGTTAGTTGACGTACAACTGATCTCTGATACGATTTTATATGAAAAAGATATAAATAATCTTGCTTAAATAAGACAAACAATCAAAGCTAGCATTAATATCACTCATATTCCAAACGTGTTTACATACATTTTTTTAAATAGATATTTTCTCTAGAACAAAACCAAACGGTCGAGTCAAAAATATTACCTATTACCCTGAATTCTTTATGAGTCCTCGAGATATTGACCGTAAACCCTTAGATTGTCATCTAAAAGCTTAAAGTTCATATCTTTAATGACCCATTAAGTACCGTTCTCCCTTATATGTCGAGTTTATCGTTATTAAAAAGACGATAAGGTTTTGCTATTCAGTTTTTTATTTCTAAATAAATGTTTTACGTGTTCATTTTAATATTCAGGTCCTAAATTCGCGGAGGTGCAATCATTAGAAACGAATTCAAACTCAAAATATCTGTATTCAAGTAGGTCTTTATAAAAAACACTTTGAATTGTCATTTTCTACATCCACCACCAGTACCGAACTGGTGGTGGATGTAGAAAATGTAGATTTCAATAGCTTGCCTTTGGTAGCATTGCTTGACGGCGCTACCAGGCCAGGTAGAGCAGGCAAGCAACTTGATAGCTGCTCTTTTAAAATAAAGATTTCAAATACTTATATTACTATTTATACATAATTTATTTATTTTAATACATTTACATAATCAATTCAAATTACAAAAACATTGGCAAGACATAAACTGTCCCGATGCTGAGTATGTATGTTTAATAAATAAATAGAAATCATATTTATATTATGTAATCATTGTATACTAATATTTTTTTTGGTTATATATTTATATCTATATTCGTAATAGTATATCTTTACTTTTACGAAAATATATGAAACTTATTTTATATTATTTACTTATTTACGTAATTATAATGTATGTGATAAGATATTACGATTTTAATTGTCTCGCATTGAGACAGTTTATAGCTAATGAGCTTGCTTGACTTGAATAGGCTTTGAGAAATCTTTTCAGACGTTCTGTCTTGAACGGTTTCACTCATTTTGTTTTCGTAAAAAGGATGATAATAGGAAACCCTTAGTTGTTCTTCATCATATTGAGCTTTCAGATAGTAAAAGAAACTCTTTAGATCTAATCGCAAAGTAAATAAAAGGTCGAAATGAGATAAAAAATAAATGGTACTAATAAAAAAGGAGACTTCAAAAGAGATAAACGATATATGTTTAAGCCCACATACAATATACGTTAAAAAAATAATCTTAAATAATTTATATAGAAGAAAATAATGTCTCATGCTTACTGAACTTGCTTACTGTACATAAATAATATTTCTCAATAGAGTTAAGCTCTGGCAGGTTTAAAGAGTGTTCCCTCGTCATATTTTTTTTTACAAAATTTAGCCGTAGCGCCTCCCCCGCCCCGTATTACCTTCAAATTATGAAAATTATGATTAAGCTTCCTTCTTGTGCTTGTTCAAATATTCAAAGTATCTACTTTTGTTTCCTAACAAAGAGAAACTTAAATTAATTTAAAGATTGCAATATTGTTTAGATTCAAGTTTTCGCGGATTACGTTTTTCATGAAAACATCGACTGATTGTTTACAAATAAGTTTTTTCTGTCAAAGATTTGCTTATTTTTGTATAAGTTATATTTCATTATGAATCGACGATTATCTTAATAAAGTTCTTTTATGCAATGAAATACATAACAATAGAAACAACACAAGTTTTAAGAATACATTTTAAGATGTAAGATGTATCGTAAGTTGCGCTGAAAAAATTTGCTAATGCAGTATTTCTAAACGAGTGAAATCGTTAAAAATGTTTTATTTTTGAAAATGTCCAAACAGACATTAAGAATCCAACTTATTTGACGACTCGGTCCTGCAATGCTTACCATGCCGCGGTAAGAATGTTATCGACCGGTAAATATTTATGTAATTAGTATATTTATTGTTATTGAACATGCTAGACGATATAATGGAGTGGTGGAGACAAGACAGTTCTTATCCTTCGCTCTAGGTCTACGATTTGGGACTTTTCATATAACTGTTCGACCATTCATAAGTATAAGAAAGTTACCTACTAGAATAAAGTCATTATTGATTCTAATTAAGTCTCTAATGTTTAAATTAAAAATCACAAGCTACAAATCCTGTACCCTTCTGTGAAAATTCCTATATTTATTTATTCGCTTGATTAAATAATTGTAAATGTCTACAATGTGTCAAACAAATGTTGAATATATATAAATATGAAATATTGGAAGCGTAATTCGCATCCTACCAAACCTGCATGTCAATAGAATTTAAATCCCAATTAACTGGAAATTCGAATCGTATACATTTGTTTAAAATTGTTCGCCATTTCAAAGCTTAAGTTTCCCCTAGAAATGAGTTGTACGTGCTCCATCTTGAACACGTCGAGTTAAATTTATATGAATTGATACACGCGATTGATACAAGTGAATGTCGAAAACTGTGTTGTTCTTTCACGTACGTGACTCAATTAACGTATGTTTACTGTAATGTACGTAATACTGGGACTTTACACAAACAATAGAGTTTAGTTCGTAAATTTATAATACGAAAAACAACCCACGTAACGCTGTGGCATTTTATTTGGAACACCCTGTATTATGTAACACAAACAGTATCATTGTCGTCGTGAATGAATTACGCTTTAAACAGCTAGGTATATATATTATATCCACGTGAAGCTCTTGCATCAGCTTCTTCGACCCGATCGTAGTCGTCAACTAATCAATTTCCGAGTGGGATGACCCATTACAATGATACTTTATTTCTCTCTGCATGGTACATTTACCGTATGAGTGTTTTTTTTTATAGAAAAGGTCGCAAACTAGCAGGAGGCACTCACGTGGCTGGGAGCTCGTTAGTGCGTTTCCGGCCTTTTAGGGAGAGGTACGCTCTATTCTTGAAGGAAATACCGTGGCAGGCAGCTGGTTCTTTCGCAGGAGTTTGTTTTCTATTTTTTTCGAGACAAAATCTAGATCTTTTTCGTTTATTTTGTCCACGCTTGACACACATAATTGATACAAATGTTTTCTTTTCTCGGAAAGTGTTATATTGTTAGCCTAGTAGATTAGGTGTGCGATTCTCAGTACGAATTTCTCTACTAGCATAACTACATAACATAACTAGTATAATGTATCCAAAGGAGTTAGAAATAACACACTGGAACACTGTACTGTTTATTTATAATTTAAGGTATAATAGGTTAGCTCCAATTTTACTATGCCCACCATCAGTTTTTTTATGAAAGAGAAGGCAAACGAGCCTGCGACTTCGAATGATGTGCCAACCGCCGCCCATGGACACCTGCAACACCATGAGGCTTACAAGTGAGTTGCCGGCCGGAAGAGGAACGCTCTTTTTTTGAAGGTCCCCAAGTCGAAGCGGCTGGCCAACCCTGGCAGTTGGTTCCACAAATGGGTGGTGCGCGGCAGAAACTGCCTTAAAAACGTATAGTTGTTGTTAGTGAAGTTTTTTTCTATTGTTTTATACAGATCCAGTATTCATATATTGGCCCAGTCGCTGGTGATTAGATTGTTGCGTTGGTGATTTGATTGTGGCGGAGAGTTTCCTGCCAGTTCATTTCATCTGCTACGCCTTTGATACAAGTGTAATAAGGTTACCTATGTGAATATGTTGTTCTGATAAGGTTGGCAATCGATCTAACAACTTGCATACAATTGATTAGTTAGCAACATGTTATTGATCAGTTTTAATCACACTACGCCAATCAGTCGCGTCGTAATGTCGCTGAAACGATGTCAGAATGAAAGCTTGCTGTTTTGTTGACGAACTTAGATATAAATTATGATGTTGGTGTGACAAATTATTGAGCTTTAATAATTGAAAGTATAATTTTAGTAGGATTTATGATAAACGTTTTGTAAGCCGCAAGTCGGGACTTGGCGCAGTGATAAATAGAGTACGTACAAATTATTACTTTAAATGTTCAGATGACACTTGTACAATACAGCACACTTAACCCCAATAATTACATACAATATAACGCCCTAAAAGGCGTAATATTGTATGTAATTTATTGTTTAAATGTTATTTATTGGTTAAATTAGTTTAAAAAATAGCTGTTGGAATATAAATAAATAAAATATGGGTTAAACGTTAAACGGGGAAAGTTAAACGTTGGAAATTTCCATAAGAATTTTATCGCCGTGAAATTGCCGATTGTGAAATTTCACAGATTTTGGCCTAAGACAGTTTGGTGAATCGCTTGGACCCAACCCTAAGATACATTTATTCATGTTAACGAAAGAGAAGGACAATATGTTGTGTTTCTAACCGACACAGCACTGCTCTACTCTGTCTGGTCAAATAAAGTTGCAATAATTTGATATTCTAAAAAGGAATATTCAATATACTAAATACAGGATCATAATGATAAGTGTTATTTATCCTAACTAACCCAAAAAGAGCCTAATTAAGTTTATGGGTGCAATTACAAAATATACCGTGAAAAGGATAAGATTTCCTTACTCTGTAATTAAAACCTTTTAATTAATGCGTCAGTTACGAAGGGAAATTCAAGCTTAACAAATTGCAACCGTATTTGGCGTTACACGGATTTGCCGAAGCCAACCCTGTTAATATTTATATGAGATCAATTAACTCACTTCTCGCTCAAAATTATTTTGACTTGTTTTTATGAAACAAGAAGCAAATTAACAGGCAGGGGTATCTACATGGGCTTACGTGTTGCCGGGATTGGGGGATTTATATTTTTGGTTTATGGTCAACTGTCATATGACCGGATGTCTTCAAGGTTGTAGTGATATTAGCTTTGGTGCTAAGTGATCAGTTTAGTAATCCCGTGTTATAAATATATAGTCTCTAACCGTATAATGAGCGATTTATCTATTTGGCATAGAGGTAAATCAGTCATTGCAGGCTGCGGCTGGTAAGTGTTGGACATATGTAAGCCTTCTAAATGACCGACAATTTTTTCTGATTATATAAGGCACAATCATTATAATATATATTCTACTGCATCATAAAAATGCATCTAATATGAGTAAGAAAATAAAAGTAGTGTATATAGATGATCCCTTTAAAATGAGGTAATCTAAGAGAGTATCGGGCTGTATAAATGCTAATTCGAGATCTTTTAAATAAAACTTTATGGTAACAGGAATAGGTTAAGTACCTGTGCAGTATAAGTAATAAGTAGGTTCGAAAGTAAGTAAGTCGCTCTGTTTACATCCTGCTACAGCCATTAGTTAATGGACTCAACGGGCGACGGGTTAATGGTGGTAAAAGGCCCACTTTGTAACTTATATAAGACATTGTTCTTGAAGAATAAACTTATGTAAATAATCGCTAAAAGATACGATTTTATATAAAATAGAATGGCATATATGCGTAAAGTTTAAATATCAAACATACATTTATTACATTTTGTTACATAGATATATATATATATTATATATATTACATGGATATATTAAATTCCATATTCAAATGTGGTTTTATCCGTAAGAGAAAAAATCCTAGACGATATCTACGTTTTCTTTCGCTCTATTGTCAGAAGTAATTTTATTTAAAATAAACGAAAGTTTTCGAAACTCCAAGTCTTAACGAAAGCAATATTAATACATTTCAGAAAGTTTTGATATAATAATTTACCAAAATTTGACGCACTTTGCAAATGAGTAACCGACAGCAACCGACATTTAAAGAATACTCAATTCAAATGAGCACTTCGAAACTTGAATCTACATTTACCGGCGAACTGCAAAATGAAGTAAGTTTACCTCATTTTTTTGTGGTTTTTTCCCTCTCGTCCCCTCGTCGTACCGTCTCATCTGTACCAACGTGGGTAGCGACATATAGTATACCTACTCGAGTTAGTATACCTACGTTAGTATAACTACCCCGATACAAAACTTTTTGGTCTTACACTGCTGTAATTATTGACTGCTACATGCTCCGTTAGGTTTTACCATGACGTTGTTCTCGTCGTGTTATTTTCTATTTGAAGCCACATAATATTACAAAAAATTTTTTGTTAACAAAGGTGTTGCGGTCTGAAAGACCGAGATAAAACAAATTTAAACGGTAAAATACAATAACAAAGACATGTTTATATATGTATATTCATAATCATATGTTGGCCAAGTGGTTAAAGCATGCGGCTCTCAACGGCCTTTGTTCGATCGGACTAACACTTCTGTCTAACACTTGGCCAAACATCAAGATCATCAGAGATTCGGCACACAAATTCCATCCGTATCACCTTGATGTCTTACTTTCCAACACGCGTTTCGTAAGACATTTCTTACCACGCACCACCACGTTATAGAACCAGCTGCCCGCCACGTTATTTCCGAACCATTACGACTTAGGGTCCTTTAAAACAAAAGCACCACTCCCTAAAATGCCAGCAACGCCCCCACGAGCCCACAGCCACGAGTGTCTATGGGCGGCGGCTTCACCTTTATGATGGGCCTCCTGCTCGTTTGCCCCATCTTCTATAAATAAAAAGACACAGGATCTTGTCAAAAAAATATATCAAAGGTCCTACAATATTTGTTTGGTTTGGATTATTTGTCTCATATAATTATATAATACTTTAATACCATTTAAGAAAGTTCCGATTGTCATTCATTTAATTCGAAAAGGAAGTAACGTAAATAAAAAAATATTTCCCGTTTCCACATAATAAAGTACAAACAGGGGAAGATAACCTGCATCATGCTGAACCTTTTTAATCTCAAAGTGAATCCTTTTGTAATTTATGAGAGCGAGACGTATTATATCGCGAAGGTTTTATAAAAATTAAAAAACCTTTTAGAATTGGCTTAATAAAATTTAACTCATAGATGTATTTACCGGCTTACGTAATTATATTTTGTTTGAAAAGTCTAGTTTAGTATTTGCTATGGTACAGGAGACTAAGGATCAGGTGGGTCTTGGAATAAACCTACCGTCCATGGAGCAACACTGTGAGCTGCCGCAATGAAAGTGAAATAAAAAGCTACCTGACCTATTTTAATAAAACTTGTATTACCACATTTAAACCTTAATAAATTGTGTCCAGTAATGAAGGTGTATACATCATCGAGCTTCTTCAGTAAGTGTGCTATACGTTAATGATTAAAAAATTGTATGACTTTATAGAAAAACAATAAAACTTTGCAATGAAAAACATTCGATAAACAGAATCTTTTAGTCTCGTCACGCTCCCTGCGAATGGCAGATTGCAGAGCCGCTAACAAAATATTAAGTAGATATTTTGCACAGCCATCGATACGTTTACAACTTGCTTCAATATCACGCTTAGAAATATTAAAGTTTTGAAATTTAGTCACGTGGAAAATGCTTTTCGTAATTGAAAATGGTTCTTTAGATATCTACAATTAATTTATGTTAAGTATACTCGGTTTTAAAGTAACAACCAACTGTCCGGTTGTAACATAAAAAGGCCTGAGCCCTTACTGATGTTGAAGCTCGCCTTCAAACCTTCCGTGGCTTGTAGGTACTCAGGATGTATGTAGCCCTGATTACGGGTCAGACCGGCCACCGACCAATCTACTGCCAACAAGGAGCAAAGTGAAATTTCTTCTGACATTTATCAATATAGGAACACGACCTATATATATATATACATATTTTATAACAACCTACACCTATTGACATTATTTAATAAAGTGTTCGCACTTTTTCTTCGAATTTCTAAGTGAATCACTCTTCTAGGACGAGTTAGTTCTCGCAACATGAAAATTCCATTTAGGTGAATTTATTAGGGTGCGACCGCACAAAAGGTACATTTCTTTACGTTGGGATAGAATCGGCTGTGTGTGTTTTATCCAAAGTGTTGTATAGCGAAACCACAAATCATTGACGTTGATGATATTATATAAAAAAATATTTTCAATAATGACACACTCATCGCATTTTGCAAAATTCCCAAACACTGTGCGCAATATAATAAATATTTTTTTATAAACACCACACACCTTTAATGGTCTTTGTATTTTGTAGACTTTATTATTGCCAAAGACGGCTCAGTCGATAATTTGGTGACTTAGACGGGTCGTCTTTGAAACCTTGTCTTAGCAGGTTTATATATTTTATTGTTGTATCTTCGCTACGCGTGACAGAATTTGGACTCTACTCGCAAAATATGGGCGCATGGGATCGCATGGTTCCTTATGGCGCAGCCTATTTTTTTCTCAATTTATTGTATAAGTTATCTTTTTAATCTGCTACACATGTAATGTTTTTATGCATACGGCCATCACAATGTAAAATAACTGTAAATAATTTCAGCGTCAATAAATCTAAATAATAAGTAATCGCCTGGTAGTCTGTACCGGTGATCCAAGATCTGGTGCTTTCCTCGCTCAGCGTATAAGCGTCGCGATACAGCGAGGAAATCCCGCCAGCATTGTTGGTACTCTGCCACAGGGCCAAATTAAATTTGTTTTAGTATTGTGTATTGTTTTATTTAAGTTATTTTAGTTTAATATTAAGAATGTATATTTATATTACTTTGTCTGGCCATAAACAATTGACAACTTAAATGTATGTATGCGAATTGTTATTATTTAATATTTAATTAACACGAATGTTTAATGACGAAAACATTTTATGTATTTTCACACGAATCAATAATTCATCCACCGCATCTTTTTGTCCACAAAATTAACAATAATCCCTGGACAGTGTAGTATTGAGTGTTCGAACCAAAATTTATAATGAGATACGAACAAATAAAAATACATGATTTTTTAATATAAGCCCGTTTGAACTGAAATGTTTATATATTATCGTAAATATAAAATTGAAAAAATATAAACATTTCACTATCACACATGACGGATCCATGTTATGTAAACAAAAAAAGATATTCAGACAGAATGTTTGAGATTGTCAAATGGAAATTAATTGAAAAAGTTTACTATGATAAAAATTATGTGGATACTGCATAAATATGAATTTTTCTGTACCTATTATTAATTGATTTATATCACTGCAGTGATTGTAAAATTTACCACCATTAAATGAAGACCCCACTGAGTTTCTTGTGGGTTCTTCTAAGCTCGCAACATAGTTTTAGTGACGTACTAAAGTTGTTAACAATCTTAAATAATGTGAATTTTTATTTTAGTGTATCTTTTAAAATATAACTATAATAATATATTTATGTATATATTTAACATTTTGTACTGTTTTTAAGCATCGATTGTGTTGTAATTGCCCTGTGTGTGTCCATATAAACGTGTTTCTTTCACACAACCACGCCCAAATACCGCTGTCATTCGTTGATACACATTTTTACGAATAATCTTCAAAATGGATATTCTATGCAACGAAGTAATATTTAACAGGCATTAACGCGAATTTATTAGATTTTAACGACGTTTGGAGTGCTTTTAATCGCTGACACGCGACAGTTTTTGAGAGGTTTCTCATTTTGACACATTTTTAATACGTTATACTCGTGAAACCAAAGTTTAGAATTTGACAGCAGTTACAACATGATACATTATATGATAACTTTATTCCGTTTTATAAAAAACATTACATATTTTCAATTTAATACAGGCCAACGTTACTTGTAAAATCTTACTTATATTTTGACATTAATATGAATTGATTGTTTTATTAATTGAATTCTGACAATTATTGGCTAACAAATTTATACATTTATTGGATAACAATTGAATGCAATTGTTAAGATGTCTATTGTTCCAGAATTAAAAGAAAACCACGAAAAGAAGATAGCATAATAATTTATAATATTAGCATAATAAATTGTGTCACGGGCGGCCTTATCGTTTCGCGATTTCTTACTTTAAATTAGATAATTTATTGAAAGTACAAGAAGTGAAAAAAAAACTTGCCAACTATAGGGGCAAAACAAAATTGATAAAAACAAGACATTGCAGTCGTGGTAAATTACCCGCTTCAATAAAGAAGTATTATTACTATGACAGTAACAAATGATCCGTTCCACAAGTTGTGAGTAAAGTCATTAAAATAATGAACGCTATCACTAACAAAATGTCACACGCGACAGAGGACTATATTTTTAATGGTGGCCGCTTTTAAAGTTTGATGTATTTTGTTTCGTAACAACTTACACATATCTACGCGACAAGTCACCTGCATTCAATTTCAATTTTCATATACGGGAAATATTTTTATTTACTTAGATGGCATTTTCAAATTGTGAAAATGAAAATTGAATTTTTTAGTAATTGCTTTTTGCGTATTTTATATGGCAAAGTATTCTTTCTCAATCAATATACAAGTTTTTCTTCAGCGAAATGTATACCCCTGACAGTTTTGTAATTTATCTTAGGTTAGGTTTGTGTTAATAATTAAAGTTTCTTCAGAAGATTTTACTTACAATAATACAAATACTTGTCACTAATTATTTTATTTATTCTTATACATACCACACACATATTATAAAAAACAAGACCAAAATAGGCATAAAACATGGAATATATATTTTAAATCACTTCTTCGTAAGCATTTCTTGTCTACAATGTAATTATTTATATTTTTAACAACTATTTTACTTACAACTTATTTTATTATTAAATTAACATATATTTCCGGTTCTTGATTGATGTATGTTGTGTTTTGTTTTTGTATACTTCGCACCCTTTGCACCTGTCAAATTGCATTATATGTAATTTAGGCTTGCCTGGAAGAGATCGCTTATTAGCGAGATGGCCGCCCGTTACTCTTATATGTATTAACATCTTCTACTGCTACTGTTTAAGTGAAATAAAGTGTAAATAAATAAATATAAAAAAGTCTTATTATATGATAATACTGAAAAATAACATCGTATATAATATAATAATCTAAAATTAAGAAATACAGTGCAACAGGCGGCTGTAGTGGTGTGTTTGAAAAAAATACTTTTGAAATATCTTGACGAATATTCCCAAGTCTTATAACGAATATTATTTTACCATTTCATCTTGCATTCAACACATTCCCATATCATTCTCACATGATATTTGAACTTCGCCAATAACTCTCTATCGGAGTATCATTTACACACAAATTACATATGATATGATGAGGGTGAGAAAATGTCAAATGTCTCGTAATGATATCAAATACAAGAAATATTTGAATGCGTATCGTATAACCCTTGTTAAAATGGTGACGGATAGCATTAACAACAAAGTTTGGTTTAATCATGCGAATCGAACGATTGGTGTACTATTACGTTGCGTTTACGATATTGAAATTCGTAGTTTTATTTAGCGAGAAGAACCGGCGAGATTTTTTTAATGTTAAATAAAAATAATAAAAATGTTTATAGCTCATTAGTTTCTTTTGACAATACCATGATAGTTCCTCCATTTAAGTAATGATTTACTTGTATTTGAAGAACACGCTCTCTCTCATTAAATCTTAACAATACACAAAATACATGATTAATTCAAATAACAAAAGCATTGTTATTTGAATGGAAGGCTTCTCAAGAATTAAACTGTCCCGATGCTGACATATTTTAAGGACCTTTGTCCTCTAAATATTCTATTATTATGTTAACAATATTTGAATTGTGAAAGGATGTCGTAGGAATGCCGCTACTGCTCACGGTACGCAATAACATAAGTTTGAAAAAAGTAATCTAGTTAATGCATCTTAATATTCCAGCCTAACTTTAAGAATTTTCTGATAAAAGAGGACTTAAATGAGCCGATACACCAAATAGAGTGAATTCAGAAATTTCGTTGTAATTGTATAGAATTCCGTGAGGCGCAGTACATAACGTCGTAAGCCGGACATCGAAGTGAAAGAATCTCGCGGACTAACGCAGTACGCGTTGATCCTATGGATATCTCGATGTATCTACATAAATCTACTACAAAACCTGTATTTGTTTTAATTTATACCATATTTGACGTGTCTGTAAAGTTCTCAATTAGCCTCTCACAATTTGACGTTTTAGTGACGACCAATGCTTCGCACATCACTAGCACCCCTTGAAAAAAAAAACTATGTCGTTGGGCAAAAAAGAAGTCAATTGTCAAAACTCGTAGTATTCGTTTCAAATTTAGAATGACCCATAATTACATTTGAGAGATTACTCTCACGCGAAATGGCTGTTAAAATCAGAAGCATAAATCAGTTTAATAGCCTAATGTCAGTTTATAAAAAGTCAATTGTCATATAGGAAGCGATTTGAGCCCGTTCAATACATGAAGCGAATTATTTTGTACATAATAAAACTCTGGAAAGCCATTATTAAGCCTATGTACGTATGGTAACTATATTTGTTTTCAAAATGTATTCAATTGTCAATTAATTATAATATTTCGTTAACTAGCGATTTAGATTAACTAATTACAGATCGTAATTACCATTTTATGTGTTACGGTCCAAGATATTTTTATATAACTTCCGAAAGGTAAAAAGTAAACGTAAAAGGCATAGACAATGTGCTACCTTCAATATATTTTACATCAATTAATGTACAGCTTCTTGAGCGTGCATATGTAGGGCCCTTACAAGGTTGATTATAAAATATATGTTTTATACACAAGGCCACGGCCGATATTTACAAGTAATTCCGTAGCGAACTTCCCGTATCGAGGTGAGGCTTCTACGAAAATAATACCAAGACACGCAATATTCGCATTTATATATCAACAATTTATTTTCTCTAATATCTTTACTATTTATAGAGCATTGTGTAAATGCGGTTAATGCTCATGGGAAATGAAATTTATTATTTAATTTACATCTCGTGATAGAGTGTGTGGTAAAATCGCAAAGCATTCTTAAACACTTGCAACAATATAAATGTATAGAAATAATATGAAAAATAAATTTGAACAATACTGTTAAAATTAACCCTAGGTTGCAATGGTTGTAGTGCAAAACTGATAATGAACAAAAAAAAGTATATATATATGTATATTTAAAAATATACATATATATATACGGCCCCACAAATTTACAGCTTTCCAAAATGTTTCATTGTTGTCGTGGTTTGAAACCAAACTGTCTATTAGCTATAAAACAGGGACCAGAGGCAAGAATATTCTTATACGCGACCCCAACTAATGAGTTTATTGTTGTTGAAATCATTCAAAATGGCCGTTTGCCTTCCAAACTTTATGATCACACTATTTCAGTGCGTTATTTGAAAGTATCTAAATAACAAACAAACATTTAAAATGATGTTTTGATAGTATTCATAAAAATTGAAACAACAAAAATATGCTAGAACCGTTTGTCGTTAAGCCACGAAGCCCTTAATGTCCTTAGGGCAAAGTAAGTACAGATCGATCACTCTTTAAATGTCAAATTTGCCTATATCGGAAAATATGAGTAATAGAAATTGCGTTTATATTTTTTACAATCGAGGTTTGTGTGTTGTGTGAATATTGAGGCTGGGATCTACCCAGTTCTTTTACAACATAAAGGTATATAGATTGAACTAACTTATAACAAACAAAACAATGGTGTGTGTGTGTTATGTCTAAATTACAGTACATAATGAGATTGTTAACGCAATTGGCTATCAATTTATGGGGGGTTTAATTATTGATGAAGAGACATCTATAATAAGTATGACGTCATAGATGCTGAGTCAACGTTATCGTTATACTGCGTTAATTATCTCTCAAGCTACAAGGTCTCGTCCTAAGCCACTTTTTGGCCAACCAGTGGTTCTGACTAAGCGAGGAACCACTTTCGGTTGGAAATTTGGAGATCACCCCCATAATCCCGTTTCAGTTTTCGCCTATTCGGAAAACTTATGACACATAAATAATAGCGTACTTAGTTGGAACTACTGTTAATACAGGAAATACTTTATGGGAATACTGATTTTTCAAATCTGTTAAACATCATATTTTGAATATACGTTTAGTTATTTTGCTCATATATAACCAATTTTCATAAGAAATCTATTCATTTTATTATAAAATTGAAAAATGTATTTAGTTTTAAATAACACGATAAAAGCTAGGTATACTAAGTTTAAATGTACCTCTAAAAAGTCATAAAATAATACCCTCAATCATTCAAAGACCTACAGTAGCTTACGTTTACAATAATAGTGAAGCTTAAAGCTCATGAAACCAAATTGAATTTGTCTTAAGTACTTCAATTGTATCAATAAATATTTTCAACGTCTTGATTCGAATGTTGCGTAAAGAATGTAATACTTAATAGATTCCAAATTTAAAATTAGTTTTGCTCCAGTAAGCAAATTAACTCTACAAACTCGGGCTTCGGTATCAGGTCGTATATAAAGCACTCGTAGCGAACCGATACTTCTGTAATGAGTTTACGGAATAATTTATATACTGCCTCATTCTTCCACGTCAGTCACGCTTGAGTTGCTGTTTTAGATTATCAAAAACTATCCTCATGAAGCTTGGACTTAAATTGGAATAATTGTATTTTAATTTTGATTAATAAAAAATATCTGATCACATTTTACACGATAATTCAGACATAAACAAGCTTTTTATAACTTGTAATGAGTATCAAACTACATATTTATATTAGGATTATCACCAAAAAAAAACAACCAAGTCTTATTGCCTGCGATAAGACAATTCAAAATGGTCTTACTTACCTTAATATAAAGATTTGATTATTGCACAAATTTAGACCGCACGGTCCTATGGTTAATCTGATATGTGACTTAAGTGGTAAATATTAAGTCAAATATAACCAAAAATTCTCTGCCTTCTATTGATGTCGTTAAAAACGCTACAGCCGACTAATGGATTCCAATTTTCAGCTTTTTTTAACTACATGTTTATTCACGCTGTATAAAGACAAATATTGTAACAATTCGTTTTATAGTTTGCACTAAAAGCATAAAATTAAAACGATACACTTTAAAACGTATCGACAGTTTTATGTGCACAAGTGATGAACTAAACGAGTTTTATGACCGATACGAGTACTTCACGTAATAGTCATTGGCTGACGTTGAGTCATAGGGCTCTTCAAAACAAAGGCTTTTATCTCAATTAGTGGCCTGTTGCGGCGTGTAGGAAAAGCAAAAAAAAAACGACCGGACTTTCTATCAACACAAATTTGTTTTGGAGTGGGAGTGCCATGCTGTTACTTAGAGTTTCAGCCGAATGGGCAGGCACGGCCGGAGAAATACCACTCTCTCACAGAAAACCGGCGTAAAGTGATGCAATTGGACTTTGTTCATTTTGTACTCGCGTTTCGTTCGGTGAGTGAGATCTTCCGGTGCCCATCCTTTCCCCTCCCTCGTCCTCTTCCCCTACCCCCCCATCTCCTAATTTTCCTTTAAAGGCCGGCAACGCACTCACGAGCTACCAGCCGCGTGAGTGTCTATGGGCGGCGGTTTCACCTTAATGGTGGGCCGCCTGCTCGTTTGCCCCCTCTTCTATAAAAAAAAAAAAAAAAACAAAATGATTAATGAAGTCCAACTAAGTGCATCAATCACGACACAGAGGCGTATTTAGTATTCTGTTTTCAATTTACAGTAGTCGTAAAAATATATTGGTAACAGACAGTTTTAAGGTAGTGTAAAGTATTTAAGCGTACAAATCTCTAAAAGGCCGGCAACGCACTCTCGAGCTCCCAGCCATATTGTGTCCATGTGCGGCGACTTCACCTTTATGGTGTGCCTCCTGCTCGTTTGCCCCCTCTTCTATAAAAAAATATATACATATATCGGAGAGGTATGAAAAGGAGGGGAGTATAGAAAGGGTGAGGTATAGAAAGGGCTTAGATAAAAATATTTTTTACTAAATCTGAGCCAAATGTTTCTTCCATCGAACAAACTCTATTTAACTGGTAATAATTTCAAGTTCCCATTTAATTGTTTTATTATCTCATAAGTTAATTGTTTTTTAAATATATTTAGCACATAAGACGTTTGGGGACAGATGTAATAATATAAATTTAAATAAATAAATAATATTGTATTTATTAAAGTGGCTTAAAACATATTTGTATATATTTTCAACCTTCATAAACAGTCATAAAGGAAGAAGGAAAAACAATCTTTGTTATATTTTCAAGTTGCTTACGCTTGCTAGCAATATCCGTTCTGTTAATATCAACGGAATACGAAAAATATTAGTATATTTTGATAAGTAAATGCTGACACAGCTGTCACTTTGAAGACGACCTGACATTACATATTCCGTTTTCGAGTTTAAGAAAAAGTTCTTATATAATTCACTACCATTTGCAATGAAAGGTTTTTTAACTGATTATATATTTTAAGGAATGTTTTACATATTAAAAAATTAATTTTCATTAGTCACAAATTTAATACTTATCTAAATCTAAATAGTTATTGAATGTGATAAAGCGATGTAAATAATTTCAATAAGTATTCTATCCTAATTCCTATCCTATACTAATTCTATTAAATCTTTAATGAATCTATTCACTTTCGGTTCATTGAAAACGTCTTAAACTTTCATATTCATACAAAACTACTGGACGCCGAGTAGCGGATGGTGATGGCTGGGGACTGCTGAAAATCAGAGTTGTGAAAATAACTTTTCACACAAATCCTAAGCAGTTTCCAGTTTGGCACACACCCGAGGTTCAATGCAACAATGCCATATGTTTATATATATATTTTTTTTTTTATGTGAGAGGAGGCAGACGAGCAGGCGGGTCACTTCGAGTGATGTGCCAACCGCCGCCCATGGACACCTGCAACGCCAGGAGGCTTACAAGTGAGTTGCCGGCCTTTAAGAAAGAGGAACGCTCTTTTTTTGAAGGTCCCCAAGTCGTAGCGGATCGGGAATACCTGCGCTGGCAGTTGGTTCCACAAAGAGGTGGTGCGCGGCAGAAACTGCCTTAAAAAACGCACAGTCGTGGAACGCCAGACATCAAGGTGGTACGGATGGAATTTCGTATTCTGCCTTGATGTCCGGTGATGGAATTCCGCTGCAGGTATTAGAAAATTACTTAGTCTTGCCATAAATATTGTTATAAAGAAAAGCACGATTTTTTTTTTATACGTAACATTTATTCCTTTCATAGTGAGTTAGTTTAATACATCAATATATAACTATTAAAAATATACAATGTTTATTCGAAGTGGTCTCCATTGGCTGCAATACAGTCTTTTAAACGTTGAGGCCAGTTATCAATAGCAGCACGAACTCTTTCTAGTGGAAAATTCTTCACTGCCAACCGAATGGATCGTTTTAGGGACTCCAAATTATCATGGCGTTTAGAGCAAGCCTTACTCTCTAAAACTGACCATAAATCATAATACAATGGATTTAGGTCAGGACTTGACGACGGCCAGTTTTCAGTGCTGATAAAGTCCGGAACGTTAGTTTTCAACCAAGATTGGGTGGATCGAGCTCTATGACCCGGTGCCGAGTCTTGTTGAAAGCACCATTCTTTGTTATTGAACATGGTGTTAGTTAAAGGCTTAACTACCGTCTCAAGAATGGTATTTTGATAAACTTGTGCCGACGTTTTAATACCTTTTTCACAAAAATATGGCTCAGTCACCCCTTCATAGCTAAAACCCCACCAAACCATCACTGAAGTGGAATAATGCCCACGTTGTACTCTGTTTACTAATTGCGAAGCTTCTTTAGAGCTTCCAGCATAAATACGGTCATTTTGTTTATTAAAATACTGCTCAATTGTAAAAATTTTCTCATCCGTAAACAAAATTTTTTTGTGACCTCCCTTTGCGTACCGCTTAAGTAGTTGTTTGGATTTTACCACCCTATTCTTCTTTAAATTATCAGTTAAGAAGTGACCAGTACGTCTCTTATAGGCTGCAAGTCCTAAGTCATCTTTTAATATACGCGACATGGTTCTAGGAGCTATCTTCATCTCCCGAGATAAAATCTTTTGCTTACGGACAGGATTTCTTCGAATTCTTTCCCTAACTGCTTTAATCACCTTTTTCACACGAACGGTACGTGGACGGCCAGATCTTTTTCTGTCACAAACAGAGGAGGTATCATTGTACCTATCAATAGCCCGGTAAACAAACATTTGACTAATACCAAGCGGGTGGAGGGTTTTAAAAATTGCACTTTTCTCCATACCTACTTTATGTAAGGCAATCACAGCGATTCGGTTCTCTTTATCACCCCACTCCATTTTAATATAACAAAATATTTAACAATATAATGGCACGAAAATAAGAAAACACATCAAGCAATCATATAAAAATGACAGATTCCAAATTCAAACGTAATATTTTCTTTTTTTGAATAGTAACAGTATTTATGGCCAGACTAAGTAGATAATCTTCCAATAGTCACAAGTCACAGTGACAAATAACATTTCATATTAGATGTAAGTTTTTACTTTTTGTTATTGTGTTGTTGCATTTTACCTTGTGTGTGCTAACATATGTGTTTTATACTTTAATAGTCGTTAATATTATAAATAAAAAAAATTAAACGGTACGAAAAGGTAATTTAATTATAGAAGAATGTTGCGGCTTTCTATAAACTGTTGAATCGATGAAGAGATCTTGAGTAAATAAATTTTGTGAGTAGGAGTGCCATGCTGTTACTTAGAGTTTCAGCCGAATGGGCAGGCACGGCCGGAGAACTACCACTCTCTCACAGAAAACCGACGTAAAGTGATACAATTTGACTTTTTTCAGTTTGTACTCGCGTTTCGTTCGGGGAGTGAGATCTTCCAGTGCCCATCCTTTCCCCTCCCCCGTCCTCTTCCTCTACCTCCTCCCCATTTTCCTTTAAGGCCCCGCAACGCACTCACGAGATCCCAGCCGCGTGAGTGTCTATGGGTGGCTGGCGGCACAACATTGCCATACACACATAATAATAATAAAACAAAAATATATAATTTAAAGGATTTGTATCAATCCAAAATTACATTTTGATGTCAAAAACTGCCAACACATGAAATTTGAACTTGGTAACCTAAATTTAAACGTCAACTACTACAGGCATTATTTTATCAGTCAGAACTCTTAAATGTCCCGACATAATTAACGATATAAAGGTGGCTCAGGAATACATTTTATTTGGATTGGGTACATGCGTTTAATTAAATTATTTTTCCCTTACAATTGGTCTATTGAAGGCGGCCCGGATGTTGCATTAAGTTGAATTAAGAAAGTGCTTAGGAAAAATAGAGAATGCCAAAATGACATTAAACGATTAATTTCATTAAAACCATTCTCAAGGTGAATTTCAAACATCTCAAACTCTTACTAAAAAATACCTCTCGAGCCGGTCTTTATAAACACACTTTGAAATCGATCATTAAAGTCAAAAATGAGTTGTCAGACATAACAAAAAACATTGGTTTTATATCTACGCCCAATTACAGTAAAGTAAATTTTTAGTTCTGCATTAAATTAAAAACCATTATCTAATACAGGCTTAAATGTAAAATGACAGTCCAAATTTCACGCAGAATATACATAAGCCAGACAATAAACAGAAACAAGGCATGACATCATCTGCAATGCAAATTTATTAACTTGCAACTGCTGCGACCCAAAACCGTTGCCTCGACACACCCAATATAGTTATACGGAAACTTTAAGACCTGCTTCATATGTGAGCCTGAAGAGTAAGTCGCGTATTGCAAAATTGTATCCCAGTTTCAGTGTTTAAAAACCGACAGACGATAGAGATTATAACGTTATCGTATATAATCTGTCAAATTTGAAATGTCTTTGTTTAAAAACGTCGTGTTTTTGTTAACACGACGCCGATTATGCATATTTTATTAGTTTTTCAATACAAAACGATATGTTTTAATAATATAACGTAAATCTCTTGTGAAGATCTGCATTTAATACTGTATAAGAACGCTGTTGTCTTGATACTAATGAAACATCTTACTTCAAAGATATGGGTCCGTTCGTGTTTAAACAATATTACGAAATGTCATAACATTCAAGAAATTTATTTTTAAAAAAATATACGCTCAAATAAAATAATATATACAACAAAAAAAATCCTTTCAAATGTTATAGAACAATATTAAAAAAACACTCAAAGTAAAAAGAAAAATTTAACGCACTACGTCAGTCAGGAATGATTAAACACTTTTTTGCTACTTAATGCAAATCTAATTCGTAAATCGAGTTAAGTTAGTTAAATCTTTATTAGCTATAGAACTTAAGCGAGTGTAAGCATTTGTGAGTGTTGGGTAATATGCATTTTGCCTTGACGGGGGGCGGGTTCGCTTCGCGTCTTCAATTTACATCGGAGGAGATCCAATGAATTCTGCCACAACCTGGTTTGTTCTTCAACTGCACCCTGACGTGAGCTAATCGTACGTTGCTCCTAAAAAACACACACACTTTTTTTAAATTTATTATTTTAAAAAAAGGTTATTCTAGAAAAATATATCTTTTGAAACCGCCAAGGTTTGTACATGATATAAATTAATTAGCAGTCCAGCCGAGAGCGCAATTAACTTTACTGTATTAGTTGTTTGCTATAATATGTAAAAATTAACTAAAGTCCTTCATACCTACAAGGCAAATGTTTTATTTATTAGAGAAAAAGACAATTGCTCTATAAAATTTTACAGCCTTGAATTAAATACCTCAATGATTTATAACATGTGTACAATGAGTTTTTAGCATAAAGTGAATCAACTTAAAGATCAATCATACATTTTTTAGAAAACCTCACCTCCTCCAAATTCCGAACAATATCTTCCAAATCGTTAATGTTCCCCTTCATCGATTCCATCTTGGACGGTTGCCGTGGTGATTGCATGGAATTTTTCATTTCAAACATCACAACTTCTTGCAAACTTTCAGCCTTCACAATCTTTTGCCTCAAGTTTTTCCATTCGTCCTCTTTGGCCTGCAGCTGTTCCGTCAGTGCCTTCACTTGATTCTTGAGAGGTTCCATTTGCGATGATATATTGATTGATGTAGCCTCATAGGCCCTTTTCTTCTGTTCGTACTGTTGCTGCACGGTTTGAAATTCGTCTTTTATCGGCTTTATTTGGTCAGCCAACGGCTGAAGCTTCTGACGTACTTCGGAAAGTTTTTGAGCAGTCTGTGCAACAAGCTGGAGTACAATCATGAAAAAATACAGTTTAGATAATAAATTAATTAGTTTTATAGATAGTAGAAAACTGTGCATTTTAATACAGGAGTAGTCGACATTACGAGGAGCTTTATTTTGCTTTTTTTTCTATTTATATGTTAAATTAATGGTACATGTATACATATCTAGTTTGTATTTTTTTTTTGCGAAGTCATGTTATGTATTATACAGTTATATACAACATTAACCTGGGATAAATCATGTAGAGAACTCTTTGTTAATTCAGTTTTGGAATTTTTCTCTAAATCTTCGTCGTCGTCAATATTCATTTTTTTATAATTCACCAATGCCATTTCAACTGTTGGGTCCGCAGTGCTGATTATTTGCAAAGTCCTCGTCAAAATTCCCGCTTCAACCTTAAAGAAAATATTCAATAACCAAATACCATTATGAAAAAAAATGCCGCGAGAGATTTATATATCTTAATACCTTAAATGTTGACAGATCGGCTCTTTGTCTTTTATACACAGTACTTTTGGTTCGTAAAGAATTTACATATTTCTTCAATTCTTCTCCCCTCAACACCATATCTCCGAGGAGTTGTTTTACCTATGTATAAAAT
The DNA here is from genome assembly GCA_951799465.1 of Leptophobia aripa. NCBI lineage: Eukaryota > Metazoa > Arthropoda > Insecta > Lepidoptera > Pieridae > Leptophobia > Leptophobia aripa. Next base: position 1,589,535 of record OX637264.1, on the reverse strand, counting down.
AAAAAACGTTTAACGTTATCTGAACGTTTTTAATTAAAAATCGTGCTATCCGATTGTGGATTAAATGAATGTAATTCATAGAGCCACTTAAACAACATCCGAATGGCGCCCTTTAAGCATTATTCCCCGGAGCTCTCGCAAAATGAGCGATTACACGAAATGAGAAAAATATCAGATCGATTTTCCGATATACGCATCGTTTGTCATCAATAATTGATTGATGTTTTCCCAATCCGGCTTAATGAAAGAAAATAGGGAAACATTGTCTATAAATACTTATTGTACCGTGTACACTTGGTAAATCGTATCATATTTTTATTTAATGTAAAAGGTGTCAAACGAGCACCTGCAACGGCAGGAGGCTTACAAGTGAGTTGCTCAATTAAGATGAACGTATAAAATATAGATAGACATTTTATTATACGAACACATTAGGTCAAAATTCGTATTATTAATATTGTATAGAACGAAACATGATTGTAAAATATTCCAACGACCAAAAATCTCACTCCACCCGAGTCAAATGGGACACAGGCCTACTTAAAATTGGAGGGTTGGCACTGACGACACTTATCGAACGTTATATAACAAAACCCGCTGCCTTTATTGCTCTACAGATACCCATTCAAATGTTAAACATAATATTGATGCGTCTTAATAGACTTTGTAACGAGAAAATCGCACATTAATACATATATATATATTGAAACATGATATTTGATTTTTTCTTTAAGTCCGTCAACAATTTCACATTTTTATTAGCCTCAACAGAGTATCATGGTAATTTTTGATTTTTTCTTTATCATATTCAGAATGTTTTAGAAAAAGGGTACCGTCGGGCGTGCATTGGTGGTAGAAGTAAGAGATATATATAAAAAAAAATCACATTGAGGGTATATTTGCGTTTACCTGTGATTGGACATCCGCAAGCGTAGCTTCGTGTTCCTTCAATGTAGCGGTCAATTCGTGCGCGTGCGCAGCACTCGCCTCCTTGTTACGCTTTATGACTGACGCTTGCTGTCGAAATGGTGCGAGCTTGTCTTCTTGTGCCCCTGACGTGGCAAGTTTTTGCTGCACCAGTTGTTCTATTTCAGCGTTGACGTTGGATATCTATGGTTGTATATGAGCCGACATCATCACTCAGTTAATATTTTTATTATTTCTTATCGTAGAGGGGGCAAACGAGCAGGCCCACCATAAACGTGAAGTCGACGCCCATAGACACTCACGTGGCTGGGAGCTCGTGAGTGCGTTGCCGGCCTTTTTCGGGAGTGACTTTATTAGTTACCTTTACAAATTATATTGTGAAAACAATTACAAATAACCTTTATTGGACATTTATCGTAATGGAAGTCAAAATAACGTCAGTCTTAGTCACCCATGGCCCAAAATCGGCCGAATTAGATAATGGAGGAGATATGTCCAAAGGTCTAGGCCACCTATCAGGATGGTGGAAGTCCAATTGTCCATGAAGATGCCGTGACTATCAAACTATAGCCCTTCTAACCCATTTCTAGTTTGTCAACAGAGACCCTGTTTCTTATTAAAATGATAAAGATAATTTAATGGAATAGATCAAATCAGAAATTGTGGAAGACGTTTTCAGACCATATTTTTACCATTGGAATAAAATATTAACAGAATATATTTCGTTATACAATAGGATATTCTTACTAACAAGCGCTGATTGAATTTCCTTCGACCTCTCTACGCAACATTAGAAAATACAACTTTTCAATAAGGGAAAATTTCTTATAATTTCAATCTCACCTTTTCTTGAATACCGTTCAAATCGTTACGTGTCGGATGTTGTTCCATTGAAACCGTTTGCATAATATTCAACTCTTTTTGTAAATTGTTACATTCCTGTGGTAATTTTTCTTTAACCAAATAGTTGTTTAACTAAAAACATAACAACATTTTGTTGAGTTTTGAAAAACTGTTTAACATTTTAAACAGCTTAAAACCGGCGTAATTAAAAAATAAGTTTTATATTAGTTTTTGCAAGTATTAATCACATTAAACCGTATTTATAACATTATTCACTAAAGTCGATGAGTTTCTTGTCTGCTTCTTCTCAGTATGGTCGCGTACCAACGGACGCAGAGTTGAGACTTAAGACAATTCAAAATTGTCATTGTACTGTATAAAAAGGTTTGACTTTGATTTGTAAAATATTTTATTTAAGTTGGGGCAGGTGTTAACAACCACTGGACTAACACAGCTATAAACAAGCTATACCTGTATCTCCTCTGACAGATGTTTAATCACGTCAATTGGTGTTTTAGGAATAGCGCTTTGGCCATGCATGACGTTCAAATATCTTTTAAGCTGCTCACTCGCAGTTTTAAGCTGAGTTTGCTGAGTATCATACTGGAATAACAAATGTCTTCAAATTATTATAAATGTTAAATAATTTTAAGGTTTAGTTAAGTAAATAAAGCCTCGCGAGAGTTAGAGGAGTGCATCTACAGCATACGTAGTAACATACTATTTAAGAATTTTTTGTTATTTCTTTACGTTATATATTAACATAGTCTAGTCTAAGCTACATATACAATATTACAATTAGGAAAACTAGGCTAGACTTCAATTACGGCTTTATTGTTATTTTTTATAGGATTATTAAAAATATGATTTTCATAAAGGATTTATAAAACATAGTTGACAAAATATCTCACATTGAAATAAACCGATATTTTTTATAAATTCAATAACAGAATGTTGAGTTATTCTTTCGCCGAGAAATGGAATCCACAAGACAGCTCTATAAGGACATTATGGAGGAATATACAATTATGGGCTTAATATAATAGTATGTAACAAATTTCTGTTATTCCCAGCGAAATAACTAAACCAGCTTAAAGACCTTTTTTGCCTATGGATACTTATTTTTAGAGAACAAAAAAATATATTTTTCTATAAAAATTCTATATTAAAGCGACTTCATAGCTTTGTACTCGAAACTTTAAGGCTTCAAAGCTTATAAAGGCGTACGTACTTGTGACTTCAATTCTTTGGCCCGTTCATGTTGCACTCTTAAAAGTTTACTCTCGTGTAGGAGGTCGTCTTTATTTTTCAAGTCTGCGAGGTGAACTTGTACATTCTCCAGCTTTTTTATCACTGAATAGCAACGAAGTGATATTAAAAGAAAATCGCATTTTTTTAAATGTCTAAATATTAATATTATATATTGTTTTAATGTAATGTTTAAATAGTTTTACATATAAAACCGATATAAACTTCTAACTATATCTGTCAAAGCACTGTTCCTTGAGTGTTTCGATCTATTGTGTTACTGTGTAAGAAGCAACTATTATCATTCAACATAAACCGTTGTATAAGTACCGCATTATTTCTTAAAACATATAAATATACAATATATTCAATTGCAGCTTTCATTTATGACATATACTGAACCATTACGGATATCTATTTAGTATTACGTTTATCTTTTATATATCCAAGATTTGGCTTAATACGGATCGAGACCCGAGAGATCATTTCATGAGATAAAGGTGAATTATATTTGCCGTAACCTTCAGACAAGTAAATACAGTCCCCAAATTGAGGCCTGACTAATGAGAGACTCCAGAGAAATCAAATCACGTACATTCCGTAAACACAAAATCGGCTCAATACTTATTTGACTTGCGACAATGCACGACACTATAAGACGGATCTTTCGTTTAGGTACTAAGGTACATTATCAAGGATTTAATATTTGCCTAACACAAAAACGGGATTCAAGGACTTATTTTGAGATACTGGTGTTCGATTCAGCATTGAACAATTCATAGTAAATTGTCTTGTTAATATCATACATATTTATTATTTGATTTATACTATATTACAAGTTTTCAATATTCAGCTCGTAACATAGACAGTACCTTTAAATTTCAACCGAGAAGTAATTGAACCCAATTTTAACTTTATAGACAAAAACCTTTCTTAACAAAATTGATAAAAAATCTCTAGGATTAGCACGTTTTTTTCTTAACTAACTTTAATTCGCAACACTTTGACCTACGAAGCCGTGAACGACAAAACGTCAACTTTAGGGGGTCAAGGATAATTAAATGTATAATTAAGGAAACGTAATTTGAATCGTAAATGAAAGGACAAGCATTTGTTTCAATTTTTTTTTCAGTCCGAAAATTACCGCACTCCGACGCAATTAACATAAAATGGGAAACTCGTTGTGCTTATTAAATCAAATTACGAGCTAATGAGTTGTGAAGTTATTATTTACAAAAAACTTATTGGTTACACAATTAAAACACGAAGACCAATATAAAACAAAAACCTAACGAGGTACCTATACTTGAAGAGACAAGAAGTAAAAATAATATAGTTTAACTAAAAAAGTATTTAGTTCAATAATATCTCTTGTGATGAATAAATTACCTATATCTCGCTCAACAGCCATTTCTTTAATATCATTTATAATTTCTGTAGCCTTCTCCTTTTGTAGGAGCCTGGTTCTTTTGTGTACGTCTTTAAATTCATCAATAAGGCTATTATAGAGATCTAAAAGATCCTGAATGTTACTGTTCCTTGCAACATCTGGCGGTATTTCAGGTATTTTTAAATATCTGAAAAATATAGACTACACTGTTATAATATACGTAGGAGCGTAAAATAGCAAGAGTTTTGAATCTATCACAGAGTATTAATTATACGCAGCAAGACAAATAATCTATGGCTAATGGTTACCATGGCAACGGATACAATAAAACCTTTTTAATGTCTTTCGAGCGTGAATCTTCCAAATCCGTTCAAGACAAAGTTGGCGTGAAAAATTAGTATGAAAACTTATTAATCTTACACAATTAACCTAATGTAACCCCGTCCATATGTTAAATCCGACAGAAATCCAATAGAGAATTAAGCAGAAACTCCTCCGACGCCGAGACTGCGACAATTCATCCGCATTAATAAAATATTAACAACAAACTCGAAGAACAAAGTTTCCACACATTGTCATTGTATAACTTTGTAATTGGTATAAATGACGGGCAAAAATAAGCTAACATTAAGAATAATTACGTAAGAGACGATGCGAACGTGACTTATTAGATTTCATGTGTATTGTGGAAGTCGACCTTTGTCATGGAAATAAGAGAAACAACGAGGAGCCATTTATATTCTGTAATATGTTAAAACGTTTGCGTTTCATTCGTGATCATTGTGGGGTTTATTATTCGCCATAAGTACAATAAGCGGTACTCATTGCTTGCATTTGCAAAACTATACGCATTTGTAGAACATACCTTGCCAAATATGCTGTGTTTTTAACTTGCTCCTTATTCGACAGTAACCAATAGAGTACATGATGGACCGTCCTGGCGTCGCCAGCGAGAAGTTGCGTTCTGAATGTCGTTGGATCTACGCCGATTGAAGGGCGTAATTTTACGTTCCCTAACATTTCTAGCAAACGCACAGACACGTTTTCAGTTTCATCTTCGGATATGTCCAACTAGAAGAACATATTTTTGGTATTATCCAGTCGCTATTTATAAAGAACTTGAATTATTTAAAACTCTTTTTACAAAGTAAACCTTATTTGACGGAAAGAGGTGTAGCGACATCTATAATCTGTAGTATCAATCGAGTCGATGAAGTCATCGACCCTGAACGCGCTATCAAAGTTCTCTAGACATTTCTAAGGAAATGCATACCTATCTTCCTTAAAAATAATGTGACGGCAAACCCAAGCTTGGATCAGCCGTGATAATTCACGGCTGATCCAAGCTCGCTAACAAGACCGAGCTGAGCTGGAAAGGCCTCCAGGCCAAAAGTGAGATCCCACTCCAAAAATAAAACTTAAAAATAATATTGAATCTTAAAAAAAAATAACCAAGAGAATATTTATATTAAACGCTAAAGTGTTTTTGTTTGGTAGAATGCAATAATCTCTTGATTGCTTTTTGTGCAGTGTTCTGTATAATGTTGTGCATTGAAACTATTGCAAAACAGGAAAAAATTGTGCGTTTGTAATAATAAACTTATAGTAGATAAATAGATGTTCTTGTAGATTGATACCTTTTCTCCAGCCTTGAAAAACACGAGTAGATCTACCAAAAGCTGTAGCAATTGCATCTCGTTTAGTGCGTCGAATTTTATCAAATCATAATTCCGTCCTAGAGTTTGATTTATTTCCTTAACTATAAACTTCATTTGATCGGTCATTTTTAAATTCACAGTAGCCTTACAATTCAATATTATTTGTTAATTATTAAAATGGTTTGTTTTTTCCGTTGCTAAGGAAACGAGCCACAGATAACAAATAGTATGTCTTGGTACAGATTATTAAAACTCTGTCATTCAATTCTGCAACGTCCGAGCACGATGCCAAATAAAAACGAACCGCAAATAGCACACAACTATAGTCCTAGAAATCAAAAGCGAGAGATTTAAATTATCAATAATCAAACTATCAGTGAAGAAAATATAACCGACGCGTCCGATGCTAGCTGAAAAAGTGTTCCCCTCCTACATAAAAGGGTGACCATCACGACGACCAGCTGCGCCTTCGAATTAATATCTAACAATAGTTTATCGCAACGTTACGACTTTTACTATCGTTATAGCATGGATTACAGCTCTTTAACTAGTATTAGAAATTTCTTGATGTGTAAGCATACATATAAAGTATAAATTACTTTTTTTTATTAAACAACCTTCACCCAAAAATTATCGAAATAAAAAATAAAAAATCTATTTATATCCCGTTGGTTGATATGTTGTATAGTATGTTAGAGATGTTAAAATAAACGTCAATATAGAAAATATAATGAATTGTACAAACATTACTGATAACTTTCGTAAGATATGACCCCCATAAAATAAAAAAAAAACACCATTGAATATCCTGTGGGTTCTTCTCAGCTAAACTCATGTTACTCAGTTATAGTAAGATTCATGTTTGATTTGACTGTTACTCTGTGAATGTGCATTTTACATTGTCGATATAGGATATTGTGAAGACGGGTTATATCGCCCAAAGAGCTAGTTAAACTTTTTGTAACGACAAAAACAAAAGTTATGTTGGAATAATTTATATTTCTATTATAATACAATCATAGACATTATTGTAACCGTCAAATCTCAACAAATTACACTTACTGTACACTTTGTGCCTTACTCTTTAGTAGATCGAATAACCGCCAATTAACAATTCGTCTCACAGCCTTAACGACATTACAGAAAGACTAAATGATTTAAAGATGAAAGAACCGAAATGCTAACCTATTAAGTCTTCTACGAGGATAAGAAATTATTCTAAGCGTTCGATTCACAACGCAGTATCACTGGCTACTACCTACTTAGCACCAATGAGGAGTAGATTACTTTTCAATGTCACTGATTCAAAAGGTCCGAATAGCAGTGTGTCGAAGGAACGATCTGTCGTTGTGACAGTTGACAGCTGAAAGAAATGTCATTAGTGTCTCTCTCTTATGTTGGATGGTCAGGGAGACGTGTGAAAAAAAACAAATGTCAGTGAATATGTAAGTACTTCGAGTCCTCATTATTAAATAAATAATAAAGCTAATTAAACTAGAGACGATTGTGTTCATGTCATTCACTTCTACTTAACCTATGGCGTGCACCATACTTACAATTAGACCCTGAGTTGACAAACAAACACGCAAACATTTTATTGATATAAAAATATCAAACACTCGTCGTTATTGAGCTGCTACTGAATTTAGTATAACCAATGATATCCAAAAAAAAAATCTTAAATTGTCAACTGTCAAATTGACAAGCGACATTGACGCTAAAAACATAATTTGTACTCTGTAAATTATTTACACATCCAGTAATACTGTAGCGTATAATTAAACATCAAAATTATATTCACCAATATGTCCTGCTACCGACACGAATAATAATTAACAAGTGATTTTTTTTACAATCAAAAATAATATTTATAATTAATAATATGATATTATTAACAAAAATTATTTATTATAAAAAAAAATACCAGGATATGTGCCATTCCTACAATTCTATCACAAATTTCCCCTTCAAATCACATTTGAAGTGTTAATAGGAATGTTGAAAGGGAAAATTTGTATAAAAGAATGACATTGACAACTGTGATAAATGCAATAATGTCAAAAATATAGTAAAATCGCAAAACCAAAAAAAAAAGATAAAAAAAAAACATATACAATCGACATTCATAGATCTAATAATTAGGTACCTGATATAAAACGACTAAGCTACGCCTACACCTAAATCACAAGAGTAACAAAAGAAATCTAAGTTTCGACTCACACGGTCAAGAACTATCATCATAGGGTAGTTGACAAAGCCTCGGTTCACTATTACATTGTAAAAGTCAAAGAATTTTCCATTCGAAAGTATAGCCAGAGCGTATGTATAATGTAAATTTAAAAAGAACTCCCCATTGCTAAGTCAACTAACCTATTTTAAAAAAATCTCTCCAGTCTAATCTCCGCTAGAGGCTGATAATTGTGTGCTACGGGCCCTATTCAAACGTCACTTTCCGCTCGCAGATGGCAGCACCATTACTTCTACACACTCTTCTACAGAGCAGGATTTCTATATTCTGTTATTTCCAAACTGTTGGGGAACTCACAGCAAGCCACCTTTCCTACCAAAGAGGAAAGTGCTGAGCGTGCCCAAAGGGGAGGAGCCAAGCGGAGTGGTGTTTGTTGTACTGGGGGCTGACCCGACTGTGCCCAAGTCCCCTCGCGGTCTCGGTGCCCGTTGGACTCTACCTCGTCTGCCCAGTGTCCCTTTGTCCAGAGCCCCCTGCCCGGGATGAGCCGGAACACCTAAAGGGGCATCCACACGCTCGGTCGGGGGCGCAGCGGGCGATCTAAGCGTCCGCTTCAAACACGTCAGCTGCTCCATCGGACTTCTATGTACCAGACCGCCGTACAGCGAACCCGGTGTTTGGAGCGCGAGGGGCGCCGGGGATCCGTCAGAAGACGGCGATGTGAGATATCTGCGCCGGAGGATTGAGGTCCCGCTCGCGATCAACGCGTGCAACGATGGGGGGGTGTCGTTGGGGCGCGGGGTGGGGGGCGGCGAGGCGTCCGGTGATCCCAGAAGGGGGCTGTTTGCTGGTGTCGCGGTGGGGGAGAAGTGCGGACGCGAGGGGGGCGCTGATGGGGCGCAGAAAGATTCCCGTCTAGAAAGAACTGGTGATACGGCGGCGGAGGATCTGCGTGATGTGAGCCGCGAGCTCCAAGCGCTGCCCAAAACACTGCTCGCGAGACTGCTCATTCCACTGCTGCACACACTACTCACACTGCTGCCCGCGAGACTGCCGTCGTTGGGGTGTAATACCGTACTGGAAATATATTAAGAAATCCAATAACACATTCAATTTAGTATTGTTTTTTTAAATAATATGTTAGGAAGGGAATAGTGTTTACCTATTCGTAAATGTGTATATGTGACTCGAGTGAGGAAGCCGCAACATTTCGTCGTCTTCTTCTACGTCCGATAGACGGTACATTCGCAGACCGAGAGCTTGAGCTGATCTTGAACCTCGCACACCAACACCCTCCTGTTCTTCTAGTAAGCCTAAATAAAAATACATAAACATTATAAATCATTTTAAGAAAAATTTTTTTTTAATATTGATTTGTCCGAGTTCTTAGTGATTTAATAAGGAAAATATTTCTCAAATGAATATTGAAATAATATTATAATATCCAAAATTAAACCACACATTTGTTCATTTGTGTTGTTAACTGTGATCTGGGTATATACTGTTTACCAGTTAATTAAAAAAAAAATAGGTTCAGTTAGCACCCAAGTGTGTACAATAACCATGTAATGTTATCCATATTTACTTCTTCTATTTTGAATATACTATCTTAATTATATTTTAATGATATCTCGAACACTAATGATTTAACAAAAAAAGTACATAACAATTAATAACATTGAACATTTAATCTCTTTAGAAAGAAAGAAAGAATACACATTTATTAACACACACAAAGGCAAAATGTTTAGTTAAACATTTGTTTAAATAAGATAAAATGGTATGCGGAACCCAATTACCGGACATATTAGGCTTAGCCAGCTGTGCCCAGGTGTGTAGTGTGAGTGAGCCTTCGAGAGGTTTGACGATTTGCAGCTTGTGAGGAGCGCGGAACCTCCCCACTCCCGCCACCCCCGCCCCCCACACGGCGCTCTCTTCGCTCCACTCGCGATCTGTGAAATTCAATTATTTATTATTTTGTACTAAACCCTGGTCTCTTCCAACATTTTTTCAGCTACAAAACTGCAATTACGTCATAGCTATCCTTATTTAATTCTTCTTGCGATTTTCTTTTAAAACATTCTATAAACATTAATATTATTGTCACATAGTAAATAATATTGTTTTTTTGAAGTAACTGTAACACGCAAACTTTATAATTTTGCAATTTCAATACAACGAATATGGCAACACAAAGACAAGAAACAATATTTTACAACACACTCCCATTACCTGTTCGATTATTCCTGAGAATGTGTGAGGCAGCCAACGAGGCACGCCTTGAATCAATCTCTTGTGGGGTGAGCCGTCGTAGTGCCGCAGCCAATTCTGCAGCACCCGGCGCTCCGGGGACTCCGACACCAGATCCACCACTGTCACAAAAATGCACGTATACGGAGGACGTTTGGGTATATTAAGCTTCTTAATGAGCTATCAGCCCCATTAGAGTACGTGATTACCCTATGCAAACTATAATGTCATTATGTTAATTTACTAGTTATTTATTTATTTATCAATTCCACATACAATCGTATATGTTTAACAAATGTCGTTAACTCAGCATTTGTGGCGATTTAATCATGTTTTTTTTATACAAATACAATAAATTTATCATACTATATATAATTCTGCCTCTTCCTACCTAATCTCCTTAAATTATGGCAACACAAGATCAGACTTCTTCGTTGCAGTGACTGCTTTAATTCAATAGAAATGTATGACTTACGGATACAAATCTTCAGACTCGACATCAGACATATCTTCAAAGAAGCTGTCGGTCGATATGGTCTTGGCCTTCGGTTTCGCTTTGGGAAGACTCTCAGACTCAGATCCGGAGACGGAGGCGTCGGACCAGCGCGACGCGCATTGCACTGTCTCGAACACTTTTTGCATGCTTGAACTGTATCGAAATAAAAGAAATATTAGAATACCACACAATTTCAGCTTATCTTAGATGTATAGGGTGTTCATATAAGTCTTTGTTTATTTATATAATTAGCATATACAGTAGACACACACTGTATCTTCAATGCTAGATCGTGCCATTGATACAAAAACATATTTGTAAGTAATAACAAAAAAAAAGTAAGTGCTTAGTGAGGCAGAATTTAATATTATATATCACCTATAATGCATTATTATCTTATATCTTAAAATTTTAAATAAAAAAAACTTAAAATACCATACAAACTAAAAAAAAATAACAATATATATCAATATAATAGGAAACAGAAAATATAAAATTCCATATGCCCTGTTCGAGTAATTTCTAAACAAAATGTCTACGGTTAGATATCTGCCAATATTAACGATTTTATGTCATACATTCGCATCTCAGTTATATCAATATATCTCATGACAAACACAAGTGAAACTCACTTTGCAAGCGGATCCCCAATGCCCGAATCCAGACTGAACTCCGAATAGACAGAGGAATGCATCTCCCGATGCAGACTGGCGGGTAGCAGGCCCGCAGCAGCGGCGACGCTCGGCATGAGGCCGCGGACGGGTTCGCCGCGTTTGCGTACTTGTCGTAAAGCCTCCTGCGCTTCGGCCAAGTGTGCCGCCACTTCGGCATAACGTTCCTGAAAGTACACAAAGACCATTCATAATTTCAACAAAAAAAAAATCAATACAGGGCGATACAGCTTGGCTTTTAGTATGTTCTCACGGAACATTCGTACCTTGAACCTCGGTGTGGTCTATGAAATCTTATATCAGTATCAGACACATTCTTGATGTAGTAACTTTTTGACAAATTAATACATTTCTATGACCCATTTGAATGTTTTCGTTGTAATTTAATCTTTTAGGTTTAATATCAGATATATGCTATATCCGACCTTTACATATATGTAGATTGGATTACGGAGTAGTAGTTAATCTAATCATTCCATTCCGATTACCTTACCATACAATATATAGAATTGAATTATCACGTGTTTCATTGTTTTGAATGCAATATACAAATATTTTTATTATTTTTTATAGGAAAAATTAAAAAGGGGCCTTGTATGCCCTAGTTTTACATTTGTTAAACTAGGGCTAACAAGGAAACAAAGGTATATGAGGTGACGTGTACATGTGTGTGAGAGTGAGAGGGAAATATTAAAATTTAATTTAATGCCTTCTAGGACCCAACAACTTTATAACTAGTCAACAGATAATGTTTTAAATTACAAGAAAGTTATTACTTGACATAGATTGCATGTTCTGACGTATTGTACGCCAATTCCCATAGATCTTAAACAAATGTATGTTAATTATAAAGAAGAACTAAAATAACGACAAAACTTCAATCTTGTGATTAGTGTGAATTAGATTATCAGACAGATTACAATGCAATTGTAAAAACCTATATGCTATATTAGTAAAATGTTATATAACATTCATATAATAGGAATGTGCAATTAATCATCGTACAAATGATATTAAATGACGAATGGTTTTCTAAAGTCATGTTTTTTAAATAGAAGAGGTTGCAAACGAGAATATGGCTCGCCCTAATGGTGTTATCGCCTTGATAAAATGTGTAAAAAAATTTAATTGAATTATCGACTAATAACATTGTAAAAGTTTAATATTATTTAAATATATATTTTGTATAATTAAAAAAGCTTACTTTGTTGCCTAATTCAAGTTTGCTTTGTGTATTAACAATATCTTAAATTTATTTTATAAAGCCGTTAAATATTTTCCCCAAAACTTACCTTGACGTCGGCCAACTCAGCTGCGAGTGCATTTTGATTGTCTTTCGTTATTTCCAATATTCGTATCGTGTGATCATGCTCGGCAGACAACTGGGGACAAAGAAACAGAAACTAAGAACCAACTGAAGAAAAAAAAACCAATATCGTGAACAATATAGCAAATATAGCCCTTCAATTCCACGTAACAAGCAACTATAGTAACGGAAGTAGAGAGCCCCAAAAAGCTACACCCACGCGGGCATATTGTGCCAACACAAATATCAACTGACATTTAAAAATTACGCTCGTAATTTAGGTTACTAAGTCACAAATAGTCGACTATTTTCTACATTTGCATCTATATACAACAATAATTAAATAAAACACTCTTATTCCTACAATCCAAGCGTAAGCGTATCTTTTTTCATCAGAGTACAAACGCAAAGCGTTAAATCTCATTAAGCTTTGAATTTAATTTTTGATGAAATGTTGCCCCAACTGACATGAAATGGCCACGAATTTGTTCCAACCAATTATTTTTGTTACCCATGTAGATGTCGAACGCCCGGGTGCGTTCGACATCTACATTAGTTTCATATTACAAACTCAGCTATACGAAAACATCAAAGACTAAGATTTGTAAAATTAAAGGTAAATGATTAAAAAAACAATAGTATCGCGTGTCGGGGAAATATTGTTAGGGAAGTCTTGACTGTAGGAAAACAATTATTACAAAAAAAATTACAACCAAAAACTAAAATCTAGGTCAAGTATAGTAAAACCATTACAAATGATGTTTTGTGTGCATCCCTATCTTTGAATATATTATTTAGAGCCTCTCGATAATACACTCGAGATATTAGGATAAATCAATAAAAATCTAAAAAGCGGTGTCTGGTATGAACTAGCATATAAAAAATAACTAAGTCTATGTGCCGGACTTCCTATAACCATAAGGTTTAAGAAACAGTATCAGTAATACTGTTTTTTCAAATCGATTATAAACCACTGTATGGCTATGTCTCATTTAGCCAATACAAAATAATGTATCCCGAATGGTTAAGTCAAAGTAATGGTTAGCGTAAGTGTATGTTATTTTCAACAACTACAATACTTGCTTCTGAGAGGAATGACATTTGTACCTTGCACAGAAGGTCACGGCACACGAGGTCAAGACACCATCTGTATTATTTTTCTATTAACTCACCTGTTGTAATGTTCGTTCGGAGACAGCAAGCCTCGCATTGCTTGAATCAAGCTGTTGCTGCAATTCGCATGATCTCTGTCTCTCATCAGATAATTCGGAGCCGAGTTCGTTCGTCTCTGAATTGGCACTCGCTGAAAAAGTACAATGCAAATATTTCAATTTTTATAATAACAAAAAAAATGAAATTTTAAGGCGTGCAATACAATTCATTAATACCATATATATCACTCAAAGGAATAACTAAGTGCAAATTTACAGATCAAATATTCTTTTTAAGGACGCAAATTAAAAAATAATTAAATAGCAACCCTATTAAAGCAGTCGAAGGTGCAATCAGGGCTTGTCAAGAAACAATTGCTTTGAGATAATCACGTTCGTGACACCTTACATATTTCATCTAAAAACATTTAGCTTTCAACTTTTATTTTACGACGTGCCATATCACATATTCACAAGAGCACTACACGATCGAGGTCTCGCTTTATTATTGATGATGTCAACAGAGTGTAGTCAATTTAATTGCAATTAATTTAAACTTAAAATTAATGGGAAATTTTTTTTATTAAACGTCAGAAGGATAATACCATATCATAAAAACTAATTATGTTTTATTTTAAATTATGTTTACTCAATAACTGTTACTAAGTTAAAACTGGAAAGGTTTACCTACAGTTTAGATATTTCGATCATATTACCTTAAAATTGCAAATTTTATTATTAAACACGACAAGCAGAAACGAAAATATAATCTGTAAATCTCTCGTAAAATTGTCTGTAAATCTACGGTGAAAATATTACCAAAAGGCAAACCAAAATATTAAATCGTAAAGTTGTTTATCGACCCTCGGCACGGTCAACAGATATGGGATGAACATATTTAAGGCTGTGGTATTTATATCAGCTGTATCAGCACACATAAGACAACGTTTAAAACGCTCACTTCGGGGCTAACCCTGTGAGCTATGCTAAATTGGTTAAAACAAAACTCAATGCAATATAAAAAACTCTAGGCTATCTGAATATATGGCGAATAAGTATTGATATTATAATATCACTTTACAACGAGTAACATTCACGCTTCGTTATTAACAATACGCTATTAAAGATTTATTGTAAATACAGAAATACCGAGTGACGTCAGACACCCATTCCACATATCTTCATGATTTATACAGACGTTACAATTTAGGTCAAATTAGCTTCATATTGAATTATACTGGCCCTGAGGGCCGTTAAACCGTAATTTTAGAAACATTTCGTAGTCAAACAATATTTGAAAAAAAAAACAAAAACTTTATTAAAAAAATCGCATTTAAACCACAGGATCGATTTGACATGAAAACTGTTATGCAACTATTTTCAACAGAGATGAAAAAACACCTTGGATGAAATATACTAAAGAAAATAAAACTCAAGGTTGAAATTTTATAAATCTTAACCACAAAGTGTAAAACCGTATTTATTTATTGTAGTTACAAATTGCTTGAAAAAATTGAATTCGCACATACTCTTAACTCGGATCGAGTTTAATTTTTAGAATTATTTTTTCACTTGCTTAAAATTAAGTCGCTGCTGACATATCGACATTTTACATACATTACATTTTATAATATAAACAAATGATAGACTATGTATGAAACATTCTTAAACACCACATGCGTACAACGAGCTGCAAACTTAAAACACATGACAATTATTTGAACTCTAACCACGCCCTCATTGACGTATAAAAATATTCCAATTAAATTACAAAAGACGCCCAGTAATAATGGAAAAACGTGGAGATATTTGAAAAACAAAATGTATACGCATTACACGTATGACGTAGGGTCTATAAATAAATACATTCACTCCCAAACCAAAATTGAGTCATGCAACATTCTATTAATTACACTCGCTGTTCCGTTCTCTTCTTTATTTCTTTCAATCTGTTGTAGAATCGGAAACCCGTTGGAACAAGTATGGTCTGACAGGGTGCGAATCTTAAAGACAACACGCTGCTAGGCCACCTTGAGCCACCGGGATCATGTTGCATCATCTTCATGGAACAATTAAAACGTAGTTGAATCTTCAAAGTGTGATGAAGAATGTTCTCAGCCGACTATACCTTTTACTTATTACATAATATGGACTTGTATTTTTGTTGCTATACTAATAATTTTTCCTGGCTTAGTGGGCGTAAATGTGTGCTCCTATTTCGCTATGACCACCGATGATAGTAAAGATTTTTTTTTTTTTTTAATTGTGTCTATTTAATATAGATTCTGACGCATTCGCTGGTGCATGGTGTAATGGTTTCAGATCTTTACAAACGTGCTGTGAAACATTCTAGGCGATTTAAAGCGAGTGGCGGAGAGTTTCTTGCCAGTTCTTCTCGTCCGCTCTACGCCCTTGATTTGGGAACTGGCAGTAAATGTAGAATCGAAAATTTAAAACTTATTTTGTTGACGATTCATAAGTGTACCTTAGTGACCTATATGAATAAAGATATTTTTGATTTTCTTAAAGATGTCGATTTAAATCCGTGTTGGCTTATAGTTGATGATCGATTGCATGCATCGGTAAACATTTGACGAACATATTTGAATGTGGTCAGAGTATGTATCAATAAATATATATATACAAGTATGTAGTTAGCCATAACGCATATAAATAGCTTGTTCGGGTCTAACCATTTGTTGAATCCTGATATAGTTAATATAAAAAAATTTAAATACGACCTAGTGGACCCCGACATATACAATATTGAAAAATATGTATGCTTTTATAAATGTGAACATAGCAAATAAATAACTTGTGGCTAATTCAAAGTCAAGCTTTCAACAATGCGTCTCAATAAAACTCCTAATCGCTACGTGCCTCAATGGAATTTTGGTGATAAAAATTTTATCGTAACTGTCACAGTATAAATGTTTACATTGAAAATATGTTACAATCTCATATAGAACTTTATTAAAATACACAGTGAACTCCATGTAAAGTCACTCGATTTAATTACACATTCTCTATAGCGTCCAAATTTATTGACATTGGAAGATTTAGCTATGTAACGAGCACTTCCTATAACGCCATAAAATGCACAATCCTTTCAGTGTCGTTATATAGAGTTTACGCTGTATTTATTTAATGTTTAGTGTTTCAGTGATGTTTTCTTTTAAATCTACATTAAAGCGCATTTTGGTACACTAAGCATACTTGTTATTGGTAACAAGCTGTGCAAAAAAAAAGCACTGCACAATGAGAACATGTGGGAACATTCGGATTGCGAAAGCTGTATTAACATAGTGTTTAATTGTGTGTGCATTGTTATTTCTTCCGTGTAAGTGATGCAAGTTATTCAACCATAAACTACGTAATTTCATAGAGCTACAAACGGAAGAGTTGATACTCTTCCGAAAATAAGAAAGAAAAAATGTTTTTTTTCTCACAAATTGTGCGATTACAACGCGCGGGATGGTTACTGTATTTAAAGAATTATCGATACCGATCGCTTAATATTAAATCGATTATTTTATTTTATTTATTTTTATTTTTTATTTCTTAAACCTATACAGCTTATCACAAAAAGCTTACACAACAAAAATAGATAAAACAAAGCCAAAACAAGGTTAAAACATACTATCGAAAATAGAATCTAAGATCAGAAAAAAATAATACAACAAAAAAAACACGAACAGAAAAAAATAAATAAAAAAATATATATATACATATGAACAAGTGCAGTATATTATGTAAAGAACGAGCATTTAAGTGTGTGTGTGTATTAGTGTGTGCAATGGTGTTTCTGTGTGAGTGAGTGTGCGAGGTTGAGTCTTAGATTATTTCATTAGTAAGACTACCGAATTAAATATCTCCCCACTATAAACATGGAAATAACGTAAAACAACAATATACGGACAAACACTTAACGTATACGTTTACAATTGACTCTAATAAACAAAAAAACGCTCGTTAAATATATATTGCACAATGTAAATCAGATTTTTTTTAATATTAAAGACTCGAAAGTCGGGTCGCTTCGCTAGTTTGGTAACATAACTATCCTATAAATTCTCGGTAGTTGTGACTAAATATAGGTGTGGTCATGCCGTAAGCCCAACCCTTGGCAATGCTGATTTAATGTGTTTTTAAAGCTAGAAAAAAATATCTTATTTTACAAGCTAAACTTAATACCGCGAATACATTATGACATTAAATTTGTACTAATATTATGAAGCTGAAACGTTCTTTGTTTATATCAGGAAATACTGGGTCGAATTGAAAAATATTCAATCTCAAAATATCTTTATTCAAGTAGGTCTTTATAAAGACACTTTTGAATCGTCAAACAAAAACAACAAATAAACCACACATAGCTCTTTTTTTGATACATAAATATACTATGTCCGCCGCTTTTCCCCAATGAATAATTCCGTAAGACATGATACTATGAAAATAGCTAAAATATACTATTTTCGCCGTATTAAAGTCGGTTAAATGGCTAATTCTTCGGACTGCAAATGCAGCAGAACTTAGCTTTTTAGCAGAAGAAAATATATGGGCGCGCCACTGTAATTTGGAATCTTATGTTATCCCAAAAAGTACTGTGGTATCCACAATATCTAAATTCTCACCATTTTATTTTTTTATTTAAATTTCACACCAACATTTAAATTTATATTGTGTATATAACGATTACTACGACTTGGTTGGCGCAATAGTTCCAATGCCAGACTAAGGTCTCGAGTTTGACGTGGTCAACAATTGATAAACATATTTATTGGTTTAAATTACGTTAGATCTTTTTGGACTAACAGTTCCATTATCAATGAACTCAACTAAGGCAGGACTGATTATTATGTCCTACCAACCAGAACGGAGTGACGATGAAGATCAATAGCATAAAACGACCACGCCCACACTGTAAAGAGTATTCGCCTAAGTGTGTGAAAAATCTCAAGTTTAACTCTCGTTACCTAGCTGAGCTGCGATGTCCCGCAGCAGCTGCCGCTCAGCCAGCTCTGCGGAGTCCGCGCCGGCTGCTAGCTGAGCGGCTTCGTCTCGTAACGCTCTGTTCTCGCGCTCCAGGGCGCCGGTGCGTCGCCGAAGGAGGGCAGCCGTCGCCGCCTCCTTCTCTTCCGTTGGGGAATCCTCTGTATCATTTGTTAATACCTAAAAAAGCATCACTGTTAAGTGAATTGATTTCGGACTAGCTTCGCAAACGTTATAATGATATTATTACCGGCGAGTAGCACTCGCAAATAGTTTAAAAAAATATATTCAAAGCAAAATTTCCATAGACGAGTAAATAGCAGTCAATCCTTTTCATTTCCTTTATCTCGACCGAAACGGTCTTCTAAGTTTTTCTTTTGAATAATGTGATTTAAAAAAGGAATTCAAATTACATTCTCTATATAGTCTGGAAAAAAAACTCTATGATTTTAAATCTGTAATTAGTTTAAAAACCAAAAACAAAACCCAACTGACTAGGCTTTAACAATACGTTACATATATAAACTTGCTGTTTAAAGCCGATTCTATGACGTATTCAAATGATTTATTCAAAGTAAATAGTTGTAATTAAAGTAAGTATGCTTTAAAACAAATGCAAAACTATATCGTAAACAAGCAGGCCACGTTTGATTACAAAAATCAAGTCGCTTTAACCCAGTTTTTCGTGAAGGACAGACAAGGTATATGTTCACGCTAGTCGGAAAGTTTTTAAATAGTATTGCACATTAATAACAAAAAATTCTTTTTTTTTAACCAAGGTGGTTGAATACTTTTTTTTTGTAATGCATTACTTAAATCAAAACAGATTTAGATAAATCGATTAGATAGATAAAAATTACATTAGACAAATACATAAAAACAATATCCAAAGAATAACTAATTAATAAAATAATTAGCTGATTATCCAAGCCTATAGAGTGTATTATTTTATAGTTGGACAAAAAGCTTTACCTAAAAATCTGTCACAAACACGGGCATTTTATATCGTAAAATAACCGAATATAGCTAAATATATTATAAGTCACATATCATACGAAATGTGAAAAAAAGCTAGCTCACCTGAAGTAAATCGGTCTTTGCGTTGAGCTCGTGCTTAAGCTGTGTGATGAGGTCCCGTGCACCACGTAACTCGCCCTCGAGGGCAGTGACACGTGCCTCTAACCGCCCGTTAGTCGTAAGCAATTCTTGGCCGATACGAACAGTTAGCTCCAAATCCTTTTCTTTCTATGAAACATATTTAATACACATTAATTAAAACACATAAAAACAAGGTAGTTATCAATTACGTTAATGATTATTAAAAATTGCATTGCATTGCATTGCACTGCACTATATGCATTGCACTATAGTTGGCAGCTCAAACTTCATGAAAAGTAGAAGCCTTGTTATTGACGATGCCTTTAGTTATTAATTATTATTAATTCACCAAAAAAAATTAGCACATAAAAGGTATCAAAACTTTAAAAATTTACACCTGCAAGTTAGAAAGAATGTCGTTTGTACTTGATAGTGTTTGAAGAACACAAAAAAATATTAATAGTCTATGGAAAATGTTCATGGGCATCATAATTCGAAGCAATTGATGGACAATGGAAAATAAACATCCACAAAATTCATAATACACAATACCTTCATACATATGGACGGTTCAACGCAATCTCGTATTAATGGTGGCTTAATTTTTATTTTATGTTTAAATTGAAAATTGAAAAAATCCATTGAAACCGGCACTTAAATTTGACAAATGACTGTTCGGTTACACAGACGAAGCGATTTTAGTTGATTTAGGGATAAAAGGACTTTCGAACATTATCTTAATTACGATAGACAATATTATTACTCTGTATTTACTCAGCAGTAATGTGTCGAGTCTAAATGGTGATTTCGAATGAAAGCCATTTTTTTTTAAATATTTCCACATGATTTTCAAATTTGGAATAGCACTGCCTAATTTTCAAATCAGTTCTTCGTGAAAATATATTTTTGCAATGTGCCAGTTCTAAATAGGACTTCGATAACCTTGTTTTATATTTCGAATATTATGGATTTTCGAATTTGGAAAAAGGAGTTTTGTTTACAATTATATCATTTTCAGCTGTTTACCATAGACAAAAAAATAAACCGATAAATCACGAAATACAAAAAGCGTGCCGAATCAATTTGATTTTTTTCACAATAAAAACTCACCTCTTCCAAGAGCCTTGTTACCGCTTCGATGTCATTGTAAGTTTTTGTCATTTGGCTCACCCTTTGGCTGCATAGAACTGTGAACAGACGACTAGTTTCTAATATCTACAAAACCTTTATCAAACGGTAAAAACAAAAGATAAGATAATTTATATATAAACAATAACGACATAAATTAATAGAGTGGATAGATAATGAATTGTGTCAACAGACAACATGCATTTATAGATTCAATCATTCGCAGAATTAATGCAGGTTAGGATTAACAGAACAGATTAAAGTTTCATGATTTATCTGTACTCAATCAAGGGGAAATTTTCAAATTTATAGTAATAAATAGCCTAGTGTAAAGTCACACAGTTAATGTTTATAAAAACGTATAATATATTTTGATAATGAAATAAAAGTGTCATAGCTATTGAGTTCAGATATTTACAGTGTCAACTCGCTGATCTGATGAAAGAAGGCAATGTAATAAATCGTATTGGTAACACTCTTCACAACACAATCAAACACTTATACAAAACTCATACATTCCTGTTGTATCTGTAATTGGATCGTAATAGCTTATATCAGCTGTCAATACTGACCGGCAAATACCTCGTCGATGTCGACCGATTGCAAATTCATCGATCCGTTTATGTAATATGAAGCATTATCACAAAAAATACTAAGAAACGTAAAGTCAACAGCACGAGCGTGAACCGTCACTCTGTGTTATTGACTGCGTAAACCTATTGTATTGCAACATGGGAAAACTGGAAACAAAACATGTTAAGCTATTCATGATACGTGGATGAGAGTTTTTTGTATAGATTTCTATTTATTTCACGCTGTTTTATTCTGTTTCACATTATTTATGGTATAAAGGGATTATAAATATCACTGCTTCCTTCTTACTGAACACAAAATATTATACAAGCCAATTGTATCAAAATAAATTAATTTAATTCATTACTTGTTAAATTTATATATTTCGTAACAACCTGCTAAAAATGCACTTATTATTTGTTAGAATCATAAAAATAATTAAAAACCTACGTATATTTGAATACGGAATAAGAATTTTATCACATAAAACATATGACATTCTACACCTAGACTACATTAATAAAATTTTGTTTGCTATATAAACATTAATTATATATCTATCTATCAACGCAAAAACATAACATACTCAGTTAACAAATGTTACTTTTATTTTGATGAGATAGAGAGATAGAAGCTGAATACGTCATAAGACAAGAGATATTTCTTGTATGTAGGGAGCTTGCTAGTTGGTATCACTTATGCTTCAAAGATACCGACTCGGCCTAGATCAGATGCAAATATACAAAGATTTATAATCTATTCACATCTAAAGATAAGCACAAGATTGTGTTATTTTATTACCGGTTGCAATAAATACTTTTTAATTTTATATTTATAATATTTTTGCACGCACAAGATTTAAGTATTAATTAGTCTACACAATAATTGAATTTTATAAAGCTTGAATCTCACTTCCCAATTACATCCGATCAGCGTACTCATAACTGACTAACTAAATCTTCTCTTAGTAAATAATTTTGCCTATAAACTATCCGAATACTTAATGTAATTATTTTTAAATGTAAATATTTTTCCATGTTTTACATATTTTGGTATTCTTCCCACCTCTTGCACCAACCTATCCAAATAGTTCTTATATTTTGTGTGTTGCTTGGAATATAAGCGACCAGACCGTCATTTGCTCTCATATGCACTACCAGTTATTAACACCCATTTGTGCAACAAAGTGTAAATAAATGAACACAAAAGTTACTTCGTAACGTATATACATATGTATATAGTATTAAAACTCGTTTAATCAATTATATTTAGCGCAGGCGATGTAACTGTGGCCACTTTCGTGCGCATAAAAATATAACAAGTGGGAACTCACGACATACATAATGAGCTCTTTGATAATAACGTCTTTTTTTCCCCGCTCTTACCTAATAATTATGACGGATATCGACTGGTTAAACTCTCACGCTTTAAAAATTTCTGTGAGCCAATTTTTTTTGCAGATTCGAAGCACCGCTTAGGAATTGGCAGCGCATAGATAATTTAGAATGTACCATGACCACTGTTACAAAGATTTGGCGTCTCGTGATTTACCCGTCCTTTAGCTTCGGTCAATTGTCAATTTTATAAAGCAACGGTTACACTATCCTCGCTCAGTTCTACTTGTTAGTCTCCTTAATAATTTAATGTTTTAATATCTCATCTACTTGTGGTTTTGCGTTAATGCAAATACATATTAATTATAGCGAATGTAACTTTCTTTGTATAAGGTACAAGGAAAACCCGCGGGCAATTCTAGTAATAATATATCTATGCAAAATTAATATTCGAATAGCTAACATGAAGACAAACATAACGTTACGTACGATGTGTATTGTGTCATGAGATAAAATTCAGTCACGACTTTTAAACATATGTATAGTTATTAAAAAAATACAATAAAAATTATCTTAGCTTAAGAATCACATGAAGTATGAAGCGTGAAATGTATGTTAATAATGGTGAGCGAAAGAAACGAACACGAAGTGAGGTGCAGATTTGTTATTTAAGCATCAGAAAGTATCAAAGTATAGTAGATGACCGAAAGCTTGATGGGAGTCCAGACGGCTAATGCGGTGTCAATGATATCCCATCATGATCGTACCTCGATCGAGGAGCAATGTCCGTATGACGCGAAAGTACAGACGTCCAAACCTATCTCGGGCAAGATGGTATAGGTAGTCTGGATATTCGCCGAGACACTCGCGAAGTTCCGCGTCCGGAAGATGGCTCAGCTCGTTGAAGAGCTCGTGATCGAAGCCGGGCGGCGGCGAGGCACGCGAGTCGCTCGCGCACCCCGCGCCCAAACCCGCACCGCCCTCCGCCGTGATCCGCCCGCACGTCGGACATCAGCTCGCCCACCCACACAACCACTCTCCTCACTTGACACAGGTGTCCACGGCTAATTCAAATTTGTCCGCAGACAACGGTTCGGTCCGTACAACTGATTTAACATCACTTCACACACTATTATTTACATTGACGCCATTAAAATACATAGAAACCTGAAGAATAAAATTGTATAAGACACGGCAACGGAACGAGTCTAAATCAAATTATGAAACTCGGAACAACTTGAAATGGAGTACGTCTGACGTTCGTTGACAGACGTTTATCGGTATATCGTTATGACATACGATACCGTTTGGATGTCCGAGGGGAAAATAATGGAATGCTTTGTGGAGATAGTGGTCAGTCAAAAAAAAAACAATAGAACAATTAAACAATTACCAAACATTTCAAGACGTAATGAATTTCTTTAAACCGGTGTACATTTAACTCTTGAGTAACCGAGTAATTACGGTATTTGAAGGAAATTATAGCCTATTTAATGTGTTAATGATACAATAACAGCTGTCATGTTAAATTGCTTAAACGATTATCAAAATAGCTATGTTTAACTAGTCTTCAGAATGGGGTTTTACATAAACGAAACGAGATGACATTTTGACGTGAATGTCACATATTTTTTATCCAATGGGTACAAAGTACTACGAGTAGAGGCCACCGACGCACGTGAATCAAACTCGTTACGTCAACTGGCCTTGTCTGTCATGTCTTGGGTTCTTTAAGATTTCAAAACTGTATAAAACTATGCTAATCGCGATTTACACTATAATTTTCAGAAAGTAATTAATTACCACCTTTAACTGAGAGAAATTATGTTAAGTGAAGATTATCATACGTAATTAACTATAAAACGAACAAGGTTACGAATCGGCATTTTATCAGCGGTGATAAGTGGTTCTTAATTTAAAATGTACTTAGTCTGGCCATAAATACTGTTACTATTCAAAAAAAGAAAATATTACGTTTGAATTTGGAATCTGTCATTTTTATATGATTGCTTGATGTGTTTTCTTATTTTCGCGCCATTATATTGTTAAATATTTTGTTATATTAAAATGGAGTGGGGTGATAAAGAGAACCGAATCGCTGTGATTGCCTTACATAAAGTAGGTATGGAGAAAAGTGCAATTTTTAAAACCCTCCACCCGCTTGGTATTAGTCAAATGTTTGTTTACCGGGCTATTGATAGGTACAATGATACCTCCTCTGTTAGTGACAGAAAAAGATCTGGCCGTCCACGTACCGTTCGTGTGAAAAAGGTGATTAAAGCAGTTAGGGAAAGAATTCGAAGAAATCCTGTCCGTAAGCAAAAGATTTTATCTCGGGAGATGAAGATAGCTCCTAGAACCATGTCGCGTATATTTAAAGATGACTTAGGACTTGCAGCCTATAAGAGACGTACTGGTCACTTCTTAACTGATAATTTAAAGAAGAATAGGGTGGTAAAATCCAAACAACTACTTAAGCGGTACGCAAAGGGAGGTCACAAAAAAATTTTGTTTACGGATGAGAAAATTTTTACAATTGAGCAGTATTTTAATAAACAAAATGACCGTATTTATGCTGGAAGCTCTAAAGAAGCTTCGCAATTAGTAAACAGAGTACAACGTGGGCATTATCCCACTTCAGTGATGGTTTGGTGGGGTGTTAGCTATGAAGGGGTGACTGAGCCATATTTTTGTGAAAAAGGTATTAAAACGTCGGCACAAGTTTATCAAAATACCATTCTTGAGACGGTAGTTAAGCCTTTAACTAACACCATGTTCAATAACAAAGAATGGTGCTTTCAACAAGACTCGGCACCGGGTCATAGAGCTCGATCCACCCAATCTTGGTTGAAAACTAACGTTCCGGACTTTATCAGCACTGAAAACTGGCCGTCGTCAAGTCCTGACCTAAATCCATTGGATTATGATTTATGGTCAGTTTTAGAGAGTAAGGCTTGCTCTAAACGCCATGATAATTTGGAGTCCCTAAAACGATCCATTCGGTTGGCAGTGAAGAATTTTCCTCTAGAAAGAGTTCGTGCTGCTATTGATAACTGGCCTCAACGTTTAAAAGACTGTATTGCAGCCAATGGAGACCACTTCGAATAAACATTGTATATTTTTAATAGTTATATATTGATGTATTAAACTAACTCACTATGAAAGGAATAAATGTTACGTATAAAAAAAAAATCGTGCTTTTCTTTATAACAATATTTATGGCAAGACTAAGTATATTTCAAATTAACAACAGTTATACAAATGTATGATTAACGTTTGATAACTCTTTTCAATTATTGCAACTGTTAACTGTGGAGTGGACTGTTAATGGGCCCAGTGTTAATAATGAATTCCTAGCCATGAGGCGATAATCCGCCCGATTCAAGGTACCACTTACATTTCTATATCCATTTAATATGCATTTCAACAATCACCTTGCACTAAAACAATATATTTCCATCAATGGTTGTATTTGAGGTCAATGTTAACTTTCACGATCAAATAAAAACGCCGCGAGAATACCGTTCGCAAACAACGAACGTCCACTTCCGTCCACATCACATTAATAACTACGAAATATTTCACATTTGGTTAAGTTTATAGCAAGTTGCGCGCAACTGTGATTCTTATTGCTTAGAATTAAAGTTGATTGTAGTCTATACATATAGTAGAAAAGTATGGATAATGTAAATTTTGTAATTACAATATCTATAGACACTTTTTAGTCAAATGTATAACTAAGTAAGTCTGTATTAATACCATGTCGGCCACATATATGGACAGCAAGGGAATGAGTTATTTGTGTTAAGTAAAATTTTGACTTCTAGAATGAGATTCTTAAGATTTTTCTGCTATCGTTAAAAAAAACTGTGTTGAATATGTTAAATGTCGCTGTGTTGGAACCCCATCTTGTAGACGTGTATGCGTCATAGCTGATTTAGTTTAAATTTAAAACAATGTCTCCAAGATATTCATTGAAATCAAATGATGTCAAGTACATTGAGTACAAAATAAATACATTACATGTTTATTTAGATTTTTATCATGTTCATAAAAACATCTATATAAATTGTTTTTAAACTACTACCATAAAAAAGATTTTAGGGATGCAACATGTAAAATACTTGAAATAAATTGGCCCTATACTGATAGAAGTCGTACGTAAGATCTTTATGCAGCGCACGCATCGGATGCTCACATAAGGAACACTATTTAATTCAAACTAATAATTCCCGCTGCTCATACTATTAAACTCTTTATAATATCAGTAGAGTAACGAGACAGTTGAAAGGAAGTATTTTAACGGCACTATACTTAAATACAGTTTTCAATTAATTACAAATGTATATAATAAAAGCGTCTACAAAAACATATTTAAATAAACAACAAGCAAATTTTATACGTGAATTATAATAGAAAATACTTTAATTTGCAATTGTACGTTCATGCATGGCATTGCATGGCTCCCTTCCATGTCAATTCAATATTGATTCCTACGTTACAGCTTAATTCGTATAGATACAAAAGCTTAGTGTAATAAATCGCTTTAAAATTACATAAACCCAGTAAATACAATGCATATACAATCATATCTACCTACATAGAAACATAATTGTAATTCTCACGGTCAATAAAAAGAAATTGTGTGTGGACCACAGCTGTTGCGCGAAGCCAGCGTCGCGTTCGCTCCCAATCCAGAGCAATCAATAGCGCGTCTAAATCCGTACTATGCAATTCGTTTTACAAAAAACAAAGGTGTGGCCTAGCACTACAGCTTAACACTATTAACATAACACAATAAGGACGGCCACGGTATGTCGGAGACGGTGCACTATGACGCAGATTATGGGTGCATTA
Organism: Leptophobia aripa; assembly: GCA_951799465.1. Taxonomy (NCBI): domain Eukaryota; kingdom Metazoa; phylum Arthropoda; class Insecta; order Lepidoptera; family Pieridae; genus Leptophobia; species Leptophobia aripa. The sequence continues at coordinate 1,561,425 of OX637264.1, read as the reverse complement.
ATATCGATTTGCGGAAGGGGAGCACACGTGGCGCGTGGCTACCGGCGCGACCGGCACTGGTGTTCCCTGTGCGGCACGCATGCGCGGTGACCGCGCACGAGACACTAACGCACGTCGGACATCCCACAAGGCACAAACATCTCATTCCTTATCGTAAGTATCACAATCACGCACTTGCAAATTATAACCTAATAAATCTCTATGGTATTATGTATGTATTATTTAACTTAACACTATGACATAGCCGGCCACGCTTGTCGCCACACAATTGTCTATACTCCAAGGACAAGGTAGACAAATGCCAAAATTTTACAGAAAGTTTCATTGTCTTGGAGTTAATATAAAAGCTTCACGCCTTTAAGTACCATATGGTACGACGGGGAATACTTAAGATTATGGATTGGAAAATTCATTTAACTGTATTGATTAGAGTAGAGTACAAATTATGTAATAGATAGACCTTTCTTATCTATGCTATCATGCTTTCGGACTGAACAACAGAGACAATGAACAAAGAAGTTCCAATTTTAAAAGTCAAACGAATATAACTAAATCTAAACAACCTCAAACGTTTTTTTTAACGACTGCAGTACTGTGCGATTCTCTGCGAGTTTGAAACGCTTGAAACCATGGTTCAGTCAATATTGCATAATAAGCAACACTTAAGTACAAAACTACAATGCAATTTTACATATCGATCTGTATAGAATTGTATCAGCGTGTGCCAGTTGTGGGAATTTAATCAAATACTTTCGCTTCTTATCTATAACTTGTTATTGCAATCACAAGGTCAATTAGACAATGCACAATGGGATTGTATTTAAATAAAACTACACCATTCTTTTCAGCTCCAATCCAAACATTGTTTTTATATAGGTTCACCAGTGTTAGTGCAATTAGCAAAAAATAGATTTTAACTGCAAAAATTACACTTTACCAAGATAAATGTTTAAAGGGCTTGATGAATAATAAATTATATAAAAGTGAAACTTTTCAGTACTAAAAACACCCATTATTAATATTTCGCAATATTAGCTGAATTCAATCGGGCGGAAAACGGGGATCACTTCATGTATTCGTGCTGAGCTGTGTATAATATAAGATCATCCTTAGTAGATGCGAACTTTACCTAAAAAAATCTTTTTTTTTTTACTTTAGGGGCTGGCAGCGATCTGTTAAAAATGGGCAGTACAATAGTCTTATATAAAAATAATAACACTGTTTGATTCCTGACGATACGATGCAATATTTAAAAAAAGACATTAAAACTAGTTACGACACATCAAACAGTAAAAATTGGTGCGTCAATATTATTTTCATACATCTTCAGTGACTTAAAAGGATCTATTTTTGTCCACAAACACTTCTGGTTCAGTGCCAAGTCAGGTTTATTAAGGCACAAGAGACGTTGTATTTGACCTGAACAATGAATTAGGTCTCTGTGACCCTTAAAAAAATTATTAGGACTAACAGTTCTGAGTTATACTTTGATAAGCTAATCAATTTCATGTATCATCAATAGTTATTGAAACCCGTCCATATAACCAGATCGGTCTTTAGAACCCTCGTAGCACTTTGACTCACACAAGTGATCCATGATACAATTCTACGTAGTAGAGAATATAAATCAATAAATTTAATCAATAGAGTAAACACTATCTACCATCCCAAAATCATCCGTTTACGTTGACTGTAAATTTTACGCGATTTAATCTGGTAATATGGTTATGAACATGGAGAACCGGCATATAACTAAACTTAAATAAAAAGACCAAGGTTTGTTGCCAGTGATTTATTAGAATTCCTTTTATAGGAGGAAAAAAAACAGACAATGACATAATTCACAAACGTATTATTGAAATAAAAAGTAAACAGCGCGGTTTATTATTGAAAATATATCCGTGTGGTTTGCTCTAATAAGTCTTAATTCCTGTAATGTTATAGCATAATTAATTACCGCAAGCATTATATAACGTTAGTTCATTGATCTATTGAGGACAGTGTCGTGTTATAATTCTTTATAAATAGTTGAACACTGCTCAAGATTACATTCTCACATATTTCAGGCCATGAATTTAATGAAGTCTCACTTATTTGGGTGAGTCAAGATTCTCACCTGAACTCTGCTTATTTTGATTCTAAAACAACCCTCGTTTAAGGGGTTGTTTAGTTTTAGTATTCAGAGCAGGTATTTACCCCTAAGGATGACATGCGACTCAGTTATCTTCCCTAAAATTTCTAATAATTAAATTATGTTGAGCGAATGCAAATTCTTATATCTACTGTAACAGTTACGACCGTTCGTATATCCACTTGAGTTTAAAACTATAAATAAATATTATATATGAAATCATCATTGGAGCGAGATAAAAGGCGAAGCAGATTGAACGCGATTACGGAAATAAAGATCAAGAAACGGGTTGCCTCAGATCGAAAAATGCAGCGTTTGACAAATGATCACCTACTTAAAATTACAAGGTTTGTAAAACTATAAGAAAACTGTATAAATAAGAAGCTTTTTCAGTACAAAAAAAACGTATTTATAATATTACAGAATTTGAACTAAATTTAGTCGGGCGAAATGGGAGTTCCGTATAATCGTGCCGCGCGTGGTTTTTAAGATATTCCTTGGTAGATTCCTATTGGTAGATGCGAACATATTATTTTAAGCTAGCTGCAGATTGAACACGATATAGGATCAAAACAACTGCCCTCTACCCCATCAGTCATAATGGCCATCTTTCAGGTTTACATATATTTCAACAGAGCACAAAACACAATTTCCTTTACGAGAAACATTAAAAATAAGTCATAACATTTCTTGACAAAACATTGGGACATATTTCAGTCGTCATGTATAAATGTATTTCACACCATCCTTTATAGTCAAAATGAATTATGTCTTCGCAAAGACGGACCACCAAATGGTGTTTATTTTAGTCCACCATGACAGAAACGAATTCCATGAAACGGATGTTACACAAGAGTCACGTGTCATACATTGTCTAGTGGTTAAGCTTTTCAAGCACGAGAGCTTTATTTTTAATACTTTCGTATATGTATGACCTCAATGAAAATCAGTGGACTAGGCTTACTGATAACAAAACTGTGCGAGACCAATTTTTTTTTTATAGAAGAAGGGGCAAACGAGCAGGTGGCCCACCATAAAGGTGAAGTCGCCGCCCATAGACACTCACGCGGCTGGTAGCTCGTGAGTGCGTTGCTGGCCTTTAAAGGATAATTGGGAAATGGAGGGGTATTGGAAGAGGACGGGGAGGGGAAAGGATGGGCACCGGAAGATCTCACTCACCGAACGAAACGCGAGTACAAAATGAACAAAGTCCAATTGTATCACTTTACGCCGGTTTTCTGTGAGAGAATGGTATTTCACCGGCCATGCCTGCCCATTCGGCTGAAACTCTAAGTAACAGCATGGCACTCCCACACAAAAATAAACACTAAGCTGTATGCTCTTGTGTTCGTTGTTCCTATTTGAATTCGTTTTTACTATTGATATGTACTTGGTGGTGAGGCGACTACAACATTTAATTGTCAATAGGAGTGTCAACAAAGATATTGAATGTTTTATAAGATTAAGTATTTCATATAGTCAACTACTATTCTACCGATGTTTTGTTGAATACTGGGTTTTTGTATTTAAAAAAAAGAAAGAAGAGGTGTTAATGTGACATGCGAAAAATGTTCTACCAATACAATTCTTAATATCCTATACGCCGAGCTTATGTATAACCGTGTTATACACACAAACATAGGAAGGGCATGATTGGCGATATAAAAAAATTGTTTGTACCTTGTGTCAAAAATAAATATTTTTTATTTTTATTTTAAAAATTTAAAATCTATTTGATAAATCAAGTCGCTGTAATTACAAGCTATTTGTACTATTGCAGGTAAATGTATTCATGTGATAAGAAACCTGTTTTCATACTAAATATAAACCAGTACAGATAAAACATATACTCGTTACATTTAGCCATTAGACCCACCGCAGACTAAGGCTATTTAAAAATATACCAAAGTACACGTTCAAAAAATAACCGTCAGTACCCGATAAAACTAGTTACACTTCTTCCCATGTTTTATTTTCTTACATATTGTTTAACTAGGCTAGACTTTAATTACTTATTTTATTTCGTAGAAACAATTTTTTTTTAAATCACTCATATTGGTGTTTATAGCCCTTCGTAATAAACCGACTGTCAAATAAAATATATTCTTGATTCTAACCAGTAGTCCACGAGATTAGCCCGTTCATGCAAACATACAAACACATCTAATTTATATTGGATCTCGGTACTTACGAAAATAGTTGAACGTTTCCCTGATCAGGTCAGGCGTGAGTACATCCTTTGCACTGACAGGCAGCGCCGGTGACGGGATAAACCAGTCTTGATTTTCGTATCCTGAAATATAATTATAACAAAACTTTATAACCTACAAGACAGGTGACCTTAATAGTTAAGACTAAATAGATAAAGAGAGAAACAATTGTCATGTACCATGTGTCAGTGTAGTGTGGTCATGACACAGAAGTTAATGAGATTCATAGAGCACGCCCGAAAGACATTTCTACTTGTCTATGAAATGCATATACAGTGTAAACTGTAACTCGATTTAACGACAAACTCTTTAAAGCGTCGAAACAATTGGCTTTGGTTTGTTTAGCTTTCCATTTAACACCCATTCTCTATAACGCCATAAAATGCACAATCCCTTCAGTGTCATTATACAGAGTCTACACAGTATAAATATTAATTAATGTCTGTTTATCCATTAAAATTATGCATATCTTGCTCACTGCGAAGTCATAAATTTAACTGGAATCGGTTTATATAAACAGTTACCTATAACCACTTAATGATAGGTATTAGAAATCTATTTATGACACTGTAGATTGATTATAACAACGATAAAACATGGCATTAAGCATTTACTTTCCATATGAAAGTTAAAACAAACAGTTAAGAGTAGAAAGTAATAAATTAAAACCCTATGGTGGTACACTTTAATCTTAAACACAATACACAAACTCAACACAACTACTGGCTCTGACACCTACAGCATTACCCAACCACTTTCATCCAGCCCATTCCCGTTTTCATTACGTAACCTCCATAGGAATCTTGCTCAGGCTTAGTTACGGATCAATGCCATGCGCGCCTGTCTCGTAAAAACACCTGTGTCGACTCAGGTGGCTTAAGCATGGCACATATAACCTTCCCATATACGAAAACTTAACTTAAAAAAACTATTTGAGGGTAGATAAAAATAACTATGAGGAAACATGTCACACATACAACTGTGTTTATTACTTTTAAGGAATGGATCTTTTAATAGTCTAATTTAAATTCATCTTGGTAGGTGTAATTCATACATAGCGATCCAAATAATAAATGCCACTATGAGGAATGTCGATTGGTCGCAATGCAGTTCAACTATCGCATATCTCGTGCAACTCTACGAGTTGACAGATGGCACGAGACCGGTTAAGAAGCGACGGCCGATGACTCCCGCGATGAGACACCATTATTTATAGCGTTATAGCGCAGGCGCCGGAAACCGCGAGAGTCGGTGGCGCGGAAAAGTGTTCACAAATTTCAATACTCTGCATTTTTGCATACCAATCAAAAATGGATAGAAGGTGGTTCTATGAACTTGTCCTTTTTTCAAGTAGTCTTAGCGTATTTTCTATTTATAAACGCTCTATACACCATGCAATGGTTGCATCTAAGCCAAACGTGGATTTTGCAATTAATCAATATTTACAGTACTATATTAGTATTAAGTAATAATAATGTAAAAAAATACGCGTTTTAATTAGGTAATTTGTGATACTTGCGTATGTTCATTGAAAATAATTGGAGCTTAAATTTGAAAATCAATATCTACTGACAATGATAAAACGGTCAATAATTCAAATCAGAAAATTTTAATGAATATTTGAATTTTCATTTAAATGAACTACCGTTTTAAATGTTGAAATAGTATAATAATAATGAATAACCCAAAAGTTAATTTTACGTCTCTTATAATAGAAGATAGAGGTAAATAGATTTTCAACCACGAAATAATTAATTAATTTCCTCAGTAAACACTTAAATATTGTTTTGCGGGTGACGTAATTCTTAACGTTTGCTTCAAGGACGTCTTCAAGTTTTTGCATAACTATTCGGAAAGATCTCAGAATGTCATACAAAAATTATTAAGGATATATTTTTGCTTGCAATAAAATTACTTAAACTTAAAAAAGGAAAAACCCTATTAAGTTACGACCAATATAGTAAAGATTTTAATTCCAATAACTGAATATTGATCACACTCGAAATAATATAATAATTTTAATTTATAATGCATTAATAATGTAATTAAAATTGTGAATATCGTCTATAAAAAAATCCTTTAAATGGTACCAAATATCAAGTATACAGAATTTAATAAAATGCAATTTGCAATTTCTGATACATTCACCGTGCTATTATAACTAACTAGCTAAATAAATGCTTATTAAAAATACCATACAATTTCTTTTGCATAGTACAGGAATATATTTGTATATTAATTTGGCATAAATAATGCACCACCTGGCATTATTTGACATTTATAGCAACAAACGAGTCAGCCAAATAAAGCAACAACACTTAAACAATTTATCACGAATATTTCTGTTGTCGAGTATTGAAAATTTATATAAAACCTTAAAGGATACAATGCAACGATTAACATGATTTCGATGTATAACATTCGTTTATTCGGTTTATTACCGATAAAGTTATTAAATTACACTCACATCACTAAAAAAACATCGATAATGTGATGAGTAAACATTAGATCGTTATTTATTTAGAATCATCGATTTATAAGCTTAATAAAACCCACCACGATGAAGAACATAAAAAAAACACTATTTGACAACCAACGCTAATAACTGCCACCACGCTTAAACTTGGGATTATTGGTTTTTGAAGCTGTTTGAAAAATAATAATAATAAATAAAAGAAAAAAAATCAAACTGTTACTTTTGTAAAATGTTGGTTCACAGACATTTTACCGTTAAAGAATATTAAATGGAGGTAGACACCTCCTGGGTGTCTGGGATCGTGTCACCAGTTCCTCGTAACTGTTACTTAACTGGTGTATACGGTACATATTTACCTCCAAACTGGGTGAGGCTGTCGGCTCTTAAGCGGTACTTTGGTATGTGCTCTTGTAGAAGGCTAACGATCTCAACTTCTGGCACCTCCCCGCTGGACAGATCTGAGAATAAAAATGTACAATTATTTCATAGCTCTAATCTCTGGCTGAGTTTTCTACATAGTTTTGCAAGTAAAGCGTATTGCTAAAGGACGTATTCGCTTGTCCTAATGTCAAATCAGATATTCCTATAACTCATTACCAAAAAATTAAAATAAATACCTTAATAAACTTAAAAGCTGTAAAATTTTGGTTGTATAACGTTTGAATAAAAATTCAATTTGCTTTTGAAATTACATTATATATAGGACGATAAAAGCTATTGTACTAAAGGGAAATTCGATAGAAAGCTACAAGTCTGAATGTCGTGACTGGAGAACTTGAGCGCAATGCAGTATCTACGTACTTATATGGTTTATAGTTGTTAGAGCTTGCAGACAAAATCGATAACTCTCGGCGTGGCTGGACGTACCATTAATAACATTCAATGAACCTTATAATCACCGTCTAGTGTAAAATTGCGTAACAAATACATAAATTATATAATTTTACTGTAGATTCGTTACGTTATTCAATTCCATGACTTTTGAATGGGTACTGAAATGTTTAACTAAACTTTCTTTCTCTCCGATTAAATGTAATAAGAAATGTATTGTGCCTATGTATACTTTTCATTTTGTATAACATACGAGTGTTATAAATATGGAGTAGACAACAATGTCACGTATTTTTCCAATTGAATAATATTATACTAATGTCATTTTTCGCATAATAACTTGAATTTAGACAGATCTTGCAAATGCACTTCGCACGGACCGTGAGATTAAAGATTCCTATCCAAACAAGTCAGTGTGAAATCGTGCTCGTAATATTTATAAATTTGCTCATAAGTGTAATCAGAATGTCTATTTGCATTCATGTATCTAAGTTGTGATCGGCAGAGAACAGCATCAGGCTTCTAAAGCCAAATATAACTCGGATCTTACCACTAAACAGGCACTGAGGGTAACCCGAGACATTGGACTTTGGGGAAAAGGTAACTCAAATATGACCCTATATATGGCACTTATATTGGAATGATTTTAAAGTGTGGTACATTTAAATACTTGGCCAATGTGGTGGTAACTATAAGGTCGGATTATCCAATACCAAAATAATACTCTATTAAAGAAACCTAGTGACAAATGAGATATATAACAGGTAACAAATACATATCTTATATACACAAAAAACAGTTGTTTACATCATACATACATAAAAGTCGAAATTACGATTAATCTAGAAAGTCATATAAATACGTAAATGCAATGGGAGTGAGAACTCAACGATAATTGTCTAAGGCCGATGCACCTGCATAATAAGACTGTCGGCATTTGTTTTTTTTAACCACATTTTTTTAATAGGCTTAGGTCATATTAGATTTGTAACAGCGTATTCGTATTATATTTTATTTTATAGCCCGATATGATAACAATACACGTTTCTAATAAGACGGGTGTTACCATAGATTTAATCATCGATACGAGGATAACAAGAACAATCTAACGATAACCAAGAGAGAAAGTACTTTTATGCATATTTGTTAATTATACAGACAGTTTTTGCCGTCACGTGACATTAACAATGTGTTATTAAAATATTTCGTACGTTTTCTCTGTCATTCTTTACGGCAGCTATATTATTTTAACTCGGGCAACATTTTTAAAACCGACAGCATTTCAGTTGCCTTATGCAACAGTAGTAAACAACACTAACATAAAACTATTGGTTGATCACCGCTGTATGGACATTGAGACATCTTATTCATATTACACAACGGAAATCCGAAAAAGACGACTGAATCTTACAAAGGTATTATATATGTGTATTATAACATTTATGTTGTAAAGATAAAAACGAACGAAGATAACCAGGATGTTCAATATGTTTTTATCAGACAAGGACGCTGCACTAATAATCACATGCCAAATAAACAAAATTTAAGAAAGTACAGTGTACTATCTATGAATAATAATTAGCATTACTTTTGTGTTCCAAATTACCGGCTCACATATGTTTGCATTCACTGTCCCAGTTTAAAATCTCGGTTTCTTTATCCGTATATAAATACAACAATATTACCATACCATTACTCCATGCGAAAAGTAACTCCTGATGTTTTTCACATAGAGCGTTCCGCGAACGCGACCTCTTAGGCTTTTCACTCATATTTCCAACACTAAACACTAAACTAACATTGAACACTAAGAGCTTTCCCTTGTGTACGTGCAGAGGCGCTGCAGGTTTCCTCAATCATGTATTTAATCTGATAATGAGGCAAACGTCAGCAACATCGATAATATAAAACATTCAAGATATCAAATATAAAAAAAATACGTAGTTGCTATGTCTCATGAAGGTGTTCATATAACTTATATTACCACCGATAAGACAATTAAAAGAAGATCTTTTGTAATTTAAAATCCATCAGTTATCCTACTTTAGTTAAATTTTAATGTATCACGAGGCCACATAGAACACGTCAGTGCGGTCGTCGACTCTGCGTACTCATTCACAACGCTAATAAAAATAAGGATGTCGTCAATATTTGGCATCGTCTACATTATTAGGTAATGTACAAAAAGTCACTTTAAAACAATATATACTGCAATATCCTATGAGCATAGTTTGAGGCCATATTTGTTTAACTTCCGATACGCAATTAAATTTAAGACAAGATTGATTATTTCCTGTAATGCTTAAATATTAATCATAACCAATAATGTTAAGAAAATATTTTTTTTATAAAAACGAAATCTTTGTTTAACAGACCGAAATAAACAAAATGGGGCAAACACTTATTTATTTCGTATAAATAAGGGGAATGAGTGACCATTGAATTTATAGTATGGAGTTAAAACAAACAAATAAAAAAATAAAGTTAAATAGTTGGAAATTCTACAAAATCATTTTCTCTTTGATATTTGAGTTAACAGTAATCTGAACTAGATTAACAAAAACTTTTTTTGGGCTCGACTTTTTAGCCGCAGCATTAACATATCTCAATAGTCTTGCAATTGTACTTATGCATAGACATTGAAACACCAAAATTTTCATTACAAAAGTCTACAAGACGGTAACTAATCAGTTACGTAACATTGTTTAGTGCATCATGTATGTTGCTGACTGTTGCCACATTGCATACAACAAATAGAATCTAAACCTTGAATTCTTAGCATTTTAAACACACACACATAAACAAATATAAGACCCGATAGGCCGCCGTTAGCGGACTCGCGGCGTTTGTACTGCCTGCCCACTGGGGATGCGTGCGCGCAGCCCGCCCGCCCAGAATATCTTTGGCATAATGCCAATGCCAAATCTACTAACACCTTACCCCATTCATAAAGACAACCCTCTTCGTACATTTCAATTACGTACATAAATTGGAAATAAAGGTCTTTGGTCGTAATTAAACTAATAGGTATTTTTTTCTTCCACGCATCAAGTACATTTCTTGTGTATACATACTGTGTTATGATAATCAGCCTTTAAGCTATACGAATATATACTCTTGCATAGGAGCGGGTATTTTAACGGTACCGCTTCGCATATTATGGGAGTCGGTGGCAAGTCATGTCTAATTGAATGCGAACATGTGACTCATGGTACGCGCGTTTGTGTCAGTTCGCCAATTGCGTGTGACAACGAGGATAATCGAATATAATTGAAACGGCCGCTAAAATACGAAGAGTCAGCCCATGAATTAGGAAAGAAAATTTCAAAATCAGAGGTTTATTCACCCATAGTACACAAGATCTCTGCGAACGTAGCGAGTGAAATCATAAAGCACATTTAACAATTCTATAATGAGTCATGCGGACCCGTTGTTACTGTATGCGTCGTTGCGTGAAAATCTGTAAATCCATTCAAGGCAAACCAGGCTCACTCACGAATCGAGTAATGTCAGTGCTTTGTTTTATTCCATTGGTGGAATTTATGTCACAACAAATCATAACAGCTAGCACTAGATATGCACTAGGATAGGATATAGTTATCCTGACTAGTAACTTTCACTCAACTCTGTAGAATGCTGCCTACTTCTACATATGCGGCTATTGCATGTAAATTTTATAATAATGTTTGTGCATATAATAAATTTGAAATAAACTTAGTTACTAATATGTTTCAAGATATTAATAACATATATTATATTAATTAAACCATTGATAGGACGGTATTCAAAAATACTCACCAGTTAGTGTAGAGACGTGTCGTGTTGAGCGCGGAGCTAGCGAGGGCGCGCGAGACGCATCCTGGAGGGCCGCCAGCTTGACGAAGTGCCCTGATAAACAGAATATAATTGGGTCATAATATTAGTCTAATCTGTCTTGCCTTGACATAAACTGACCAACTATAAGCTAAGTGTAGGCTCAGTGAGTTTACTGAGAAAAGTTGTATGCTAGAACTGTATTTTTCAAAAAGTTACATTATGCTGTTCAAAATTAGAAACTTTAATATTATCATGTTTTAGTCAAGCTAAAAATTATAATTTTAATGTGTATACAGCACTGAAATGGTACATATAATACATATTAATACTTGTGTCAAGGTATTTCTTTACATTTTCAATCAATAAATATAATCTTACTGAGTTGCGGTTAAAGTTTAAGAAGTCTGGGTTGGTTAATAAGGCTTAAATCCCTTTCAACGAGGCAATTGTATGCATTGTGTAAGATATTACATAACACAAGAAATGCCAGAGCATTACTTAAATGTAACTTCTATCACACGAAACTTAAGCAACTTAACAAACATAAATCTTACAGGGGAATACAACTGATATATAAAATGGATTGGATTTATCTACATTTCATTTTTTACTGATTTCTAATTAAGTTAATATGATAACACATTTTACTGATTAATGACATCATTACATATTGAATTTTGCATTTGCTTTATGAATGAAAATCATTTAAGTATTAAGTGCTCATTATATAATGAAAAAAATCAAATGTACTTTGCATCATTCATAGTTAACTAAGAACTCATGTTCAAATTTAAAATTCAAAAGGAAATAAATGCATACTTACAATTTTACTTTTTGTGGGGCCAATTGATGTGCCATATAATTTTAGTCTGTAACAGATATTTCGGATGTAAATGTCCTGTTTCACTATACATAACATTTATATAAACACCAAGAAGTAAAGAAATAAAGACCTTAGGAAATCAATTTCCAAAATATAATATACAGTATATATAATATACTGTATCATACTGGTTTGAAAAAAAACGAAATATAATTCAGTTGTGTTTAAAAATGGGCTACTGATTAATTACAATAGAGATAAACAATAACTTACGTTCATTTTTAACAATCTTCATTCAGGCTCTTAATTTGTGATTTCAAACCAAAGCATTGTCAAGATATATATTGATAAGTTTTTTTGCAAAGTAAACGTCAATAAAGGTGTGTGCGTAATTAAAATATATAACTATTTAATTCAATAAGGAGTTCCACTTCACAAATTTTAAACACAATTATTCAAGTATTACGAAAATTCAATGATTTATCTCCGAATTCGTTTTTACTTTTTAGCAGAAGAAAGACAGTAGACACCTAAATCTTTGTTGCCAATTGATGGAGACTGTCATATTCAAAACAACTGTCAGAAGTTATAAAGCAAACTCTTTTAGTCTATGAATGCTCTTCGTTTATTCGAAACTTCGCTCAGTAAAAAATAAAGTCCCAACTACTAATTATAGTACTATTTAAAACCAATTATAAAATGGTTAATTTATACACAATCAATACCAGTATGCTACGGTTTCACCATCCTATTAACAATCAAAATATTCATAAAATATGATTTAGGTTCAATAAATATATATATACTCATTTTAACTAAATAAAAAATTCATTCAAATCATTGGTAACTAACAAACTTGCTCCAATTGGTGGTTGATAGTTGTAATGCTAAATTATTTTTAATTCCCTAAACATTTTGTTTGAAACCAGCAGGGTTATTGTAGCAATAATGAAGAATAATAATATGTGAAAAATAATGCTGATAATTAAAAAAAATGTGACACCTGGAAAAATAAATTTATTCTTAAAATAGTGTAAAATTGATGATATTGAGTATTATTTTACAATAGACGAAACAATTATACAAACTCACCTCCTATTAATAATATAAGGGCCACAATTGCGAAAGATATTGAAAAAACTAACATTGAAGTAAATACAGTTACTGATATAACACCAGCAATAATGGTTAAACACATTGTAGTAAATAGTGGTTTTCTTAAAAAATATATCATTAATTTATGTAATTGGTCATTGTGTCTATTGCTTAAAAAAATTGAGCAAATAAATGACTGCCAAGTTTCTGAAAACACCAACAATGGAATTAAGTTAGTCTCTAGTATGAGATAGACATCTTGTACTTTAGAAGATATAACTTACGAAAACAGAATGTAACTACCAGTAAGAAGGCATTGTCACAGTTTATCTCCATTTTCCTAATTTCAATGTACTGTGATGTACAGTTTTATTTAGTATATAATCATACCCTCTCTTGATTTCTCAAAGTGATGCCCTTTATAATATAGAATTTATTCAAAATACCCTCATATTTTGATTACAAAATTTATTGATGATTATTACTATGATATTGAAAAAAATGTTTATATCATTCAGAGCACGGTTATTATTTATATATATCAGATGAACAATTAATTAAAATAACAAAATATATTTATAATCTATACCATACTATTAAAATATGTAATGTTTGACAATTAACTCAATTAAAAAAAAATACAAATGTCACAACAATTTCCCGCGTGAACTGAAAAACTGAAATGTATTTATATATTTTTTAAAGAGTTTCATAATATCTTCTATTTACAAAATTTAATTGAATCGTATTAAACACTTGTAAAGTACACAAAATGTTTGTTTGAATAGAATTGAGTTGAATAAGTACCAAAACAAGTAGTAACAAAAGAACATTTTTTATAGGAACGGTATAATGGTAAGTGCCTAAGTTTTAAATTAAAGGTTTTTTAAATCAAATATCACTTTTTTTTTAATTTTATCACTTTTCAGGCTAAGCAATATGATGAAAGCCTTTTATCAGATATGCTTCCGATATACTACTCAAGACTCTTCCCTCAGAGTCTGTTTTGTAGATGGTTGACTTGCGGCAATTATCCGCAACCTCTTGGCAATCGAGAATTATCCTTTACGTTAGCTGACGACGTATACCTTCGTTATTTGTCTATAAATAATCAAAAAGAATTGCACACATTATTCCAAAAGAAATGTCCTTATAAATTGGATATAGGACCAGTATATAACACAAAGTAAGTAACCATCATTTCAATTAACTTTGTCCTTTTACTGATATCAAGCCACAAATTATTATGTGTTTTTTTTATTTGTCATGTATAAATATAAAATTTAAGAATTATGAAAAAATATTTGCTTTATGATAAAATATCTTTTTAAGACCATCTATTGGACGGCACGATGCTGTTGTGTTAGCTAGAGAGCTAGTATATGATATAGATCTTACTGATTATGATGAAATAAGAACATGTTGCCAGGAAGCAAAGGTCTGTGATAAGTGTTGGAACTTCATGGTTTTAGCTTGTGAAGTGATAAACACAGCTTTAAAAGGTATTTTTTTATAACTAGCTCATTAATTTTATTATCTTATACCAAAATGTCAAACTCCGTGTGTTAAATAACACAAACTTACTGTTCTCCTGGATATAAGTTATAGTGATATTAACTTTTTTGAATTCATAAGACGACAAGATGTGATATCTCAAATTTCTATTTTTACAAAACTCTTCCAAGTTTTAAAAACATCGTGAAAGTTTTTATTGGAAGATGTAATATTAGTAGTTATAATCTCAGTATATTTTTTTATTCTAAGACATTGAATTTTCTATTACAGAAGATTTTGGATTTCAAAATATATTGTGGGTGTTCTCTGGCAGACGTGGTATACATTGTTGGGTATCTGATCATGATGCACGGGTTCTTGATAGTCCAGGAAGAACTGCTCTAGCTGATTACATGTGCCTTATATCTGGGGGAGAAAACCAGTACAGAAAAGTGCATTTAGGAAATGATAATCTTCATTCAAGTGTAAGGTATGTGGTATTTCAGTTTTAAATTGGCATAGGTAGGTAGGTGAATTGTGTGATACTTTCAGGCATACTTAATATATTTTTTTTTATTCTATAGGCTTGGTGGTTATCAGCCTAATTGCTTTAGTTGACAATGAAACCGTGACTATAATGACATTGGTTTTAGGCATGAATTGGTCAATAAGAGCTATTATTATATTATTTAAATAAATTATACATACCGTAAATCTGGAATAAAATGAAATGTTACAAACTCCCATTAGTGTTCAGAAAATAGTTTATTAAATGTTGGTGTTTATAATAATTAATATATTATATATTTCAGGAGAGCTCTCAGTATAATTGACAAGTATTTTAAGACAATATTAGAAGAACAAGAGTTTCTCTCCACCACAGAGAGATTAAATAACTTTATTAAAATAATATCCGATGAGGAATTGCGTAGACAAACACTGGAGACGTTAGAAAAGATGCCGTCTTCCTCAGTTGACAGATGGGAAACATTTGTCAATATATATAATCAGTACTGTAAACAAGTAAGTTATATTTTAATATGATTAAACGCCAAAGTGACTGAGGCTCCCCGGGTTGCATTGGTGTGGTTGAGGTTACGTACCCCTTATGCATATTTTGGTAAAACGTAAAATTATCAAAACTAAAATCTAATATATATAAAATTTTCGTGTCACAATGTTCGTTCCCGTACTTCTCCGAAATGGGTTGACCAATTCTCCTGAAATTTTGTGGCCATATTGAGTAGGACTGAGAATCGACCAACATTTGCCGGGATCAGCTAGTTGTATATATAGTTTGTTATACTTGCTTAAATTATTATAATTTTATTTTTCTAATTATACATTTATTCGAATTATTTTGTAAATAATAACATTTTAAAATACACACAAACATTTCAAATATAATCAAATCAGGGTGCATTCATTTCTTATGTTTCTCTCTAGATTATTTAACATTTCAGAATGCAAATGCTATGAGAAAAATAAAGTATTTAGTGGAAGAGTTGAAGATACAATACTGCTACCCGAGACTTGATGCGCATGTTACAAAAGGATTTAATCATTTACTCAAATCCCCATTCAGTATTCATCCTAAAACCGGAAAGGTTATTTATTTCTTTATATCTTTTCTAAGTTTCCAAAATAAAACTGTCTGATTAATAGATAATGATAAATTTTCTGGTTCAGGAAACGGTACCCTTTATTTCAATTTTGCATCTGTTTGCATTGGTTTTCTAGGAAGACCAAACTGATTGTTTAATTTGTGTCTTTGACTGAACAATTTCAGGTATCAATTGTTTTTAAGCCTGAAAACGCAAAAAATATGAAACTCAATGACATTCCAACCATCCATACATTACTTGATGATAGTTCAAAAGAGAATGCGCAACATCAAGCAAATATGAGGACAGCTGTAAAGAATTTCCAAGAAGTCGTCTTTATGTTGGAAAAAACAGAGGCAACGAGAAGAAAGACTGAAGGAAGTTAGTTAAAAAATATTTTTATGATCTTCATCTAATTTATAATTCATGAATTTTATATATCTGAGGCTCATTATCATATATATATATATATATATATATATATATATTATTTAACAATTGTTAGCGCATTGGTCGATAGCAAGACAATCAAAGTCTTAATACTTGAGAATCCTTTGCAGGTCCTGTAGCTTTGATTCCAAATTGCACACATATTAACTAAATTTTTGTTTCAGGTGCCTCAATCGAATTCTAATAAGGAAAACAATAAAAAATTCAATGATAATTATATTTTATTTATTGTTGATTACCCGTCAAAATAGAAAAACTTAAAATTA
Organism: Leptophobia aripa; assembly: GCA_951799465.1. Taxonomy (NCBI): domain Eukaryota; kingdom Metazoa; phylum Arthropoda; class Insecta; order Lepidoptera; family Pieridae; genus Leptophobia; species Leptophobia aripa. The sequence goes on along the minus strand of OX637264.1, from coordinate 1,544,229 downwards.
TTAATATAACCAAAGCAAAGGCAAAATAATTGGTGGTATAGGCATTAAAATATATTTTGAGAGTTAAATGAGATTATATAGAGCAACTGAGTGCTATATTCAAAAAATCCTCAAAGCCAATAGTGACAGTGCCGTTCTGCTGTGTGTCTCTCGTTTTGAAGGCTTCGGTGAACCTTTGCAATTGCACACACAATACAATAAAATTATCAACGGACATTTTGCCTTCCCTCGAACTGTTTCTCTTCGTCAAAAACGTAATGAATTCTGGCGAGAAACGGAAACCCATTTGAGCCAGTGCTGAAAAAAAAAATCAAAACTTTGAGAATGGTAAAGAAACAATCTAGACAGGTGGCGCCACGTGGAGAGTTAAAATTAGCACTAAATTCGAGTTAGTATAGTGATCAGTTTTTTTAATTTACATTCTGCTAAAAAATATCACAATTATTAAGTAACGGGACTATCTACTTAATGTAAATAATAAGTGTGTCAAATAACAATACGCAAAACTGTTGGTAAACTAAGTTTTGTTTATTGTGTGTATATATGTGAAAATAATAAAAAAAAAATACCTTGTGAAAGTTCCGGTTCGTCAATATGTCCCGATTGATCTGTGTCGTACGTTTTGAAGACCGCCAACCACTGATTAATGTAAGTGTACAGTTTGTCAAACTCTTCCAAATTGATGTGGCCGGATCGATCTTTATCAAACATGCCTGCAATATTTTTATATCATGCATTACATATGCACTCGGGCTTTTATTAATTTAAAGCTTGTTTGATCTAGTTAAATCTAGGTTTTTTTAATAGTAGTCATGTTATGACGAATGTCGAACAATTTGCGTGACGATTTTGAAATAAGTAGAAACAGACAATATCTAAGATAAATTTAGGGTAGTTTATATATTTTTTCCATTGGGAAACTGAAATTCATGAAAACCACTCAGTATTTCACCACCGCACTGAGCGTCACGAGTTCGATTCCCGACACAGTCAACAATTGTATAATGGACATATTAGTTGCCCTGGTTATATGTAATTCATACTAATATTATAAGTCTGTATGTTTCACATAGCTTTTACTTTTACACTGAACCGTTTTCGATGAAATTTGCCATGGCGATAGACTAAACTTTATAATCGTGATTTTTTTGACCGGAACTCTGCCATTTGTTGAAAACCGATTTTCCAAATTCCTTTTGTATTTATAACCACGCGGACGAAGTCCTGATCAAAAGCTACCAGTTTATCATAATTATGTTAGAAACCATAAGCATTGAATCGCTTACCTTGAGCATAACCGTGTGTAATACAAAATACAAATTCGTGAATGTATGAAAATAATACCTATCATTAAACTACATGCTGTATCAGAGAAGTTTTGCCCTTGTCCATTCACTAAAGCAGACTTCAATTCAATTGCAGTAATGAAACCGGATTGGTCCTTGTCCACAGCTCGGAACCATTGTTGCACCTGAGGTGACACAGTGCCACCGGGACCCATTGAGGGGTATGGGCCATGTCCCATCTCCAACTGCTGTCCATATCCGGGCTATTAAAAAAAATTATAAACATAAATATTCTAATGAAAAGATAAGTTTGTTGATTGACTTGAATAATATCTTATTGGAAGAAAAAAACAATTTTTGCTTATAATAAGTTTATTATTCTAAAAAGTGGGTAGGTGAGTATAAATAGCTACTTAAATTACATAGCTTATGTTTAATCTTATTTACATATTGTCCAGTTATCCATACCATGAAGACTGGTCGCAAATTTTTCTACATATCTAATCTAAAATAGTAATAAATTCTGTTGGATATTGTCTTGAGTAACAAAAAAACATATTCTTATTAAACTCAACAAAAATAAACAGAATAAGGCAGTTAGGCACTATAAAGCACTAATTCTTCTTGTATATACAGGTTGGACATTTTTGCTTAACACTCATAGTTACAATATTACATACATTTAGTGTTTTCCCATTGCGGATTAAGAATATTACACGAGGCTTGTTTAATTAATAAAAAAAAATAGTAAAAAGAGAAATAAATAATATTTATGAAACATTAAAAACACATTACACAAACAATACCTCAACAATGCAATTAAGAGAACTAGCCAAAGATATAATAAAAAAAATACACTTATTTTAATAATATAAATATCCATTGTTATGGTAAAATAGCTGCCATCATATCAAATCTACATGCTAATTATATTTCTTAAAAACAGTCTTCAGTTATTTTGTTTTATATCACTAAATTATAATATTGAATTACAATTTGTAATACTTACTTGCACAGGGCAAATATATACTAATGCTCTGTGAGTTTCCTGTATATGTCAGCAATATGAATAAACTAAGAGCTTCTCAAGTATTTAAACACTTTGTCAAGCTCATGGTAAGGCTACTATTACAAGTACTATTTATATTTATTTCAAAAACTTCAATTCAAATTAGATAAATATAGGATTTGGCTTATAATGATTAATAATAAAGCCTATTAAGTATTGTTATTGATTTGATTAAGTCTTAAAATGCAATGTTAGGATTATATGTGTTAACAGCAAAAGGTTTGTCTTAAAAAGGTGATCTAATTATAGGAATCTCATAGCTGTAACACAATAATTAGTATATTATTATTACAAAAAAAAGCTACTTTAAAATCACATGACTCTACCAGGCAAATGACAAACCATTATTACGCTACTTTACTTAAAGACTATGTTAAACCATTACTTGTAAATATCTAAGTATAAAGATAAGAAAATAACAAAGCTCATACAAACACAAATGACATTCAGTCTTTACATCAAACCAATACTGGCAAGTTTTTTTTTACATTTTGTACTATTATAAAACGCTAATGGACAAAGCTTTTCACTAACATTAAATACTGAGGCACTGAATTAAGTTTCATCATTGTTTATGTATTAGCATAACTTCCTAATAAATAACAATGTTGGGTTCCGGATAAAACAACTTGGTTGATAAAATGGACATACAGTTAGTGAAAATGCAATGTGTATAACAACAATAAACATTATGAATTTAATACAGACACTTTAAGGCTTAAACACTACTATTGTGACTAGAAAAACTATAAGTAGCTGGTGTAACACATGTATTAACACATACTTGTATAGACGGTTTGAAAGAAGAAGGCAAAAGCTTATGAGCTTCAGGCACTGGGGAATAGCTGTGACATACAGCAGTTTCAAAATGAACTGGCTCACTTCTGTCTGTGGGCACACCATCAAAGCTAGTTTGCTTTGCAGAGTCACCCGTTCCACTATCTTTGCATGACGAGTGTTCGGATGTGTTATCAGGAAATATATGAGGGGAATCACTATCACTATGCACTACTTGTGTCATTTTCACACTTTCGGTGGGATAACTATGCACGGCCCCAGCCATTCGTCTACGAGTATGGTAAATTATTACCACCCAAATTATAGATGTCCCAACTGCACAGCACACTACAGTTATTATAATTATACCTGTCATATTTTCCTCCTTCACCATTATGGCTACTGGTGGTAGAACTTTTAACTCTATAATTTCCTTTTTGGTGCCTAAATTGTTTGTTATCTCACATTCATAGTGACCTGCATCACTTGTTTGTGCACCAATAATAATCAAAAGTTGATTATTGCCTGCCAAAAAATGCCGTTCAGACTGTACAACTGGAGAGCCATCTTTAAGCCATTTTAAAACTGGTGGTGGTGAGCCCTGTACCATACACTCAAGAACCACTGGTTCCCCACTGGTGACTTCTTTATTTCCCATAACTCTTATGAATGAAGGTTCTTGCAATACACTAAGTGTTGCATTAGCTATAATTGTACCAGCAGGGTTTTTTGCAGCACAGCTGTAGATACCCATATCTGTGGGCTTTGCGTTTACAATAAAGAATAGATGGTCTGTTGGCATTACATTCATTCTCCTTTCTCGTGCAGCAGGAAAATCATTACCCCCATCCTTCTTCCACGAGATCTCAGGTGGTGGGTCACCAGTAGCCGCGCAGTTAAGTGTTACTGTCTCTCCAGTTCTTACTGTTACATTAGTAGGAGTTTTAAGAAATCTAGGGAATGTAACAATATTCATTTTAGCTTTTGTGGAGTATGTTGTACCAAATTTGTTGCTCACAACACATTGATATTTTCCAGAATCTGCATGTGACACATCAGGTATGACAAGAACAGATGTCGCCTGTTGACCCTTATTTGTTAATGTTACATTTTCATATACAACAGGATTACTAATGTTATCATTATTTTTTCTCCACAAGAATGTCATGTTACTAAAAGGGTTTGATGTTGCTGAACAAAGTAAATTGGCTGATCGATTTTTAATAGCCAGATGAGACTTGGGGTGGTTAACTATTTTAGGTTTGGGTGAGTCACCACAGTTCTCTTCTTTTAACCTCGATAGTAATGTTCCTCTCACTTCCGCTGGATAAGCACATGTAGCAGTGACAAACTTATTTTCCAGTTTATCCTTTATCCATTTCACCATCCATAATATTTTACAATCACATAGCAATGATGTTGTATTTAAATGGAGTTTCCTTATGTTAGTCAGAGAATCAAATGCATGTTGTTGAATAGAGGTAATGTTATTGCCTCTTAAATCTAGTTCATTTACATTTGTGAGGCCTTCAAATGCTCTTGAGCTTATTGATTTTATATGATTAGCTGATAAACTAAAAGTATCTAAATTTTGCAGTTTTGAAAATGGTCCAGACATATCCTCAACAGTCCAAGATATCTTGTTATTATTTAAATACAAAGATTTTAATTGTATTATATGACTAAATGCTTCTTGTGAAATTACTGATATATTGTTACTACTCAAATTCAATCTATAAAGCTTGATTAAATGCTGGAAGCTTCTACCTTCAATCTGTATCAAATAGTTATGGGATAAATCTAAAAACTCTAGATTTGCACATAATTCCCAAGAACCTATGTCAATGTGTGATATTAAATTATTTGATAAGGATAAGGTAGTTAGAGATTCTAGTCCATACATCCAACCCTTAGATACACTCTTTATCTTATTGTGGTCTAGGTGCAGTAAGTTCACAGATTTAAATCCCAAAAATGCACCATCCATAATGCTATCAATGTTATTAAATCGTATTTGTAATGTTGTTAAGTTTGATAATCCTTGAAATAGTAGACCATTGATAACATGCAATTTGTTATGATTCAGTTCTAGTGTTTTTAGATTGTATTGGTACATAAACAAATGATGAGGTAAAGATGAAATTACATTCTTGTTTAATTTTAAAGTGTTGAGGTTTGTCAAATTATTCAAAGCTCCATCTTTGATAAGTTTTATATGATTGCTATTTAAACTTAAGATTTTAATTGAACAGTTTGCAGGAAACCTTCCAATATCGATTTCTGTAATACTATTTTTGTTTAGGCTTACTTCTTGCACTTGATCCTGTTCAAGAAAACTTGGAATATTGTGAATAGCATTTTTATCAAGCTTTAATTTTCTTAATGAGATTAGCTTATCAAACTCTTCCGTAACGCCTTCGTTTAATTTGTTATGGCTTAGGTCGAGTTGTTCCACCCACTTAGGAATTCTTGGCACCGAAACCAATTTTTTATGGGAACAGTCAACATACTGTTCCAAACAATCACACTTTTGTGGGCATTCATAGTTTTCAGAAAAAGCTGAGCATCGTAGTAATATTAAAATCGACGTCACAACCCGCAGTAAATGGGAGTTTCCCATTTTTACGCAGCGAAGCTCGATTCATTGAATGCAAACAATGTTTTGTTGCTGTTATTACATAATTTTGATGTGAAGAGGTTCACAAATTTCGTTTTCCTAAAGTTCTCTCAAAGTCACCAAATAATTGCATTACATTTTGCCACTAATGCTTTAACAGACACATAATAACAACACAACAAAATATTTACACCTAATAACTCGGCCGCCATTTTCTTTAAGCAGGCGCCAGGCGGCAGGCAATAGACACTAGAAAGTAGAGTGTAGACTAGTGAGGTACTGAGTATAACAGGTCTGCCAATACCATAAAATTCAAATTAAACCGCCATCACCACGTTTCGCATCGTTTTTATTTCATTGAGTCCTAAATAATACCAAAATAAAAAAAGATTTTTCCAAGTAATGACTTAATCAACTTAATGGTATCCGGGTATCTTTATTTGTGGTTATTAAGTATTATATTTAATACTCATATTATTAAATTCTTGCTATGTATATGCTTAGCAATAATTACAAATTATCTTGAATTATGAGAATATCTAGCCTAAAAAGCAGGAGTTTTTAACAAGGATGAAAGAAAAGAAACCATGAAATTAAACTAGTAATTAAGTAATCTTTTAAACATATTCTATTTTCCAATTAGATTTTTTTTGTAACTTAACAAAGACGGTCTATTTTATAGACCTATAATATACTCTATAAAACAATATTGAAAAAAAAAAGGTTTTTAAATTTTTACAACAAAATGGCTATTTATATGCACAGTTATAATTTATCTATTATTAAATGATATGGATGCATCAGGTGTAGGCACCCATTTTACGAGATATATGAATCAAGTCATAGACTTGTAAACAACTAACTATGAAGTGGTGGTGCAACTATCAAATATTTAAGACCGATCTATCAATCAGCACCATATCATAAAACACTTATTTTTTCTATATCCAATGAAAATTATTTCTTATTCTAAAATGACTAAAATTTAGTAGCTCAATCTTTCATGCCTAGTTATGATCAGGTTGATATTTATGTGTTGGTACACAAAGTTATCTTTGATATGCACAATACAATACATGACAACATTGGACACACATTTTGTAGATTTTACTGCCATTTGCAGGCACAAGAATAGATTTTAGTTGAAATAACCTATCTTTCTTAGTATTTTAATGAAATATATGGAAACAATGGAATCCTCAAGGTATCATCATTTATAAACATTGTATAATTCAACAAAAATAATGCATAATAAACAAAAGTTTAAACGGTTATCAGTTAACCCTGCTTTATTGTTAATTAACAAACGTAAGTACAACAGTAAGCAGATTTATTTCAGAGTAATGCATTGCTTAGTATCACTAGACATTAAAATAAAACATTTTGAATATGTTGAATCTTATCTCAAGAGTTATAACATCCTGTGTTTTATGACATAAATCCTATAAAACATCAATATAATAGCAAAATACTTACATAAGACATAATAGCTGAGAGTCTTGGGTTTCAATTCTGAAACAAATAGTTTCTATTATATATTATTTTTTGTCTATTATTTATATAATAATAGATGAATATAAATATTTTTTTAATAACAGTCTTGTTTAAGTTTGTTTACCTATATTATTTTCGATCCGAAGAATGTGGTTTATTGACGTAAATAAATAGGACCTGTAATAAGAATATCATTTTGATTAAATATTTACTATTATATAGCTAAATGCACTAGATAAAGTAAGATAAATAATAAGCTTTTCAGTAAATAAATAGAGCAACAACAACTTTCCTTTTCTTTTTTAACCCTTATTACATTCAACAACTACAAGTACTTAAAAAAGTTTATCAACAAATCCTTCTATTTTGAGTTCAATTCACAATTTATTCTCTATTTACTATAAAAATAATTTACTTTTAACAAAATACTTTAAAAAGTCCAGGAATTAGGTGTACAAAATGTATTTGATGACACTTGTATAATAATTGTCCGAATCCGAAATGTCAGCAGTCAGTAACATCAGGGGCCTATGACCCTATCACTTTACCAAATAGTAACGCAAAACGGATTTGTGTGGACAGCTATATTAATCTCACATTACGTTTTCATTCCAGTTCCGTATTACGTTCGTGTCTTCTGGATATGTATAAACCCTTTACGTATTGCGATCAATTTTATATAGAGATTAATAGAAAGCCAACAAGGGTACAACGCGGCTGTTAAGTTTTTCATGTAAAATAAGTTCTGTTTGTCTGTGATTTGTCATTTGGACATATCTAGATTATTTGTTTGATTATGACATATGAGTTACCTACTTAGTTAAGTTTTTGAAGATTGAAGAAGGTTGATTTTTTTAAATCAGTAGTCAAATCTAAATTATTTATTTTTCTCTCTTTCGTGTGTTTTGTCAAAACATTCTGATTCACTAAACAATTACTCTCCTTTTTGGAGGTTTGAGAGAACGTTTACTCATATTAACAATATTATAATGGACACGTATGAAAGTGTGTTGCTTGTTAAAAATGAAGTTTTTGTCTTCAAAATTCCTCCAAAAACAACTAACAGAGGCTACAGGTAAGGTATACTGGCAACTTGATCATTTATGATTCATTCAGGACTTAATTATGAAAAATCTACATTGCAGAGCAGCTGATTGGAATTTACAGGAACCGCAATGGACGGGGCGTATGCGTTTAGTTGCGAAAGGAGACGAGTTGATAATGAAGCTGGAAGACAAAGCATCTGGTGAACTATTTGCGAAATGCCCAATAGATAAATATCCTGGTGTCGCACTCGAGGCCGTCATGGATAGTTCACGATATTTTGTTGTCAGAATACAGGATGATAATGGTAAGGTTCATGAAACTCTAGAAAGAAATTATTAAATTGCATTTATTTTTACTATTGTATTTATTGTTGTAGATTTTTAATTTAGTGATCCAATTAGTTCCCTATAAAACATTTTAGTAAAAATTTTGTGATCATAATAAAACGTAATCATTTAAGTCGTGACACTTAGAAGAAAATATACTCATTTTCAAGCGACTCATACCGTTTCTTGTTTGTTGTAATACACTTTTGGTAATGTATTTAAATTATCTTTTAAGGTAGAAGTGCTTACATTGGTCTTGGTTTTGGTGATAGGTCAGACTCTTTTGACTTAAATGTGGCTATGCAAGATCACTTTAAATATATAAAAAAAGGTCAAGAGACAGAAGAACAATCTCAACAACAACTAGACTTGAGTTTCAAAGAGGGTGAAACTATCAAGATAAATATGAAAATAACGGTAAAAATATTTGTTTTCTTTGTATGATTGATGAATTTTTTTTCATTTATTTGCGTTTCATGTTTTTTTATTAAATAAGTAAGACATTAGACCCATTACAATCTTGTAATTTCTATATATACAGTATTTTCCTTTAATGACTATATAAATGGTAAATAATTTAACATCTGTGCCTTCCTCAATGATTTTTACTTTTATTTGCTACTATTCGATAAAAAGTTAATGCAGATAGGTTTGCAAACAACTAAGACAAACTCTGATTTCAGAAAAAGGATGGTAGTGATGCTAGTAAGCCCAGGCGCACCGGTGGTGGGGGTGTAGGTCTTCTACCACCTCCACCAGGTGGTTCCAAACTTCCTCCACCACCTTCACCCCAACATGTGCCAACACCATCTGGTGCTGCTAGCACTGAATGGGGAGACTTTAACTCAGCCAGGTATGTACAATTGCATTAGTTGAATTTATTTAAAGTGTTTCATCTGTGTATTTGTATATTTTCGTAATTGCATTTTAGCTTATGAAGATATATTATGTGTAAAGTAGTGTTCAGTGAACAATTGATATATATTCCACAAAATGTGGGAGCAACTGCGTTTTTTTATTTTAGATAAAGTTTATTTACGCCCACTACAAATTGTCATATATTAACATTTGAATTGTATTATTTTCTACAGGCTTTTGCTTGTTATGTCAATATAAAAATTAATTTTATTTATTTTACAGTGCCACAAGCCAAAAGCCGACAACACCCGCTAATCAACAGAACTGGGTACAATTTTGAAAATGTTTATATCCGTAAAGTGTATAATTGCAATGCACAATACTTATGTAAATTACTTAATATATAAAGGCAGTTAGCCAGTTATTTTGCTGATCAGGTGTTCCCTTAGCAATAACTTAGTTTCTATCTTAAAAATAATTTATCCATTTATTTCATAATTGAAACCATATGCTTAGCATAAGTATCTCAACATAAAATAGATTAGATAACACATTGCTGCATTGTATTTTACAAAAAAATATGATTTCATTCATTTAAAAAACTCTAAGACAATATCTTTTTAAAATAGAGATTGTATTCAAATTCATTATTACAATTGATAATACATCTATTACTCTTAACTCATATCAATGCAATGTTTTTAGTGGGTAGCTGTGAGTTTCTGTAAAAAAAACTGTCATAGAGATTGATCTTCTATTAGAATATAAGCTATTTGTTATGTATATTCTATGAGGAGTTTGGTATATCTGTAGAAGTGTTCAATATTAGAATTTATGTGAAGTGCACCTTGACAGCTCTCAGAGTTATAAAGTCAAATATTTGAAAGAAGAATTATCTTAAAATATCGTGTTCTAACCTGAATAATATATACAACCTTACCAAAACTGTGTCGAGTTACAATTATGTTTGTAAAATGTAGAGTAAAATGAAAGAGGTTTCTTTAAAGAGGTTACCTTTGACACTGAAGTGTGTACCCATATACATAAAGCAACTATTTAGCAATAGCTATGCCTAACCCCACATGAATGTAGGGTATTTTATCGAAAAAACAAATGCAAACATAGTCCAGTTAACAGTTATGGCGTTTATGCAAAACTAAGGATTCAATTTATGTATGAGAATTGAAAACTTGCTGCGATTGAAATCATGTGTACTAAAGCATATTAGATTCTCTATAGTTTCAATATTAAAAAGATGATTTATGGCAACTCAATTTTATTGTTTTCCCACAGGCTGTAATAATGTATTGAGTCGTGTAGAGATAATATAATAGAATTTTTAGCTTTTAGATATTTTAGTTTTAATTTTGTGTACATATGTACGTAAAATATCTGTATATGATGTATTACTTAATTTTTAATATTTTTTTTTAATTCACACAGCATCAACTTAAGTTAATGCCTTTTTTTAATTCATAATCTCAAATACTTGTTCAATATTAATCTGTGAAATATAAATGAGCTATATTTAATAATGTAGTTTGTGTAGGTGTTCAGTAGTGTTCAATATATTGTTGCCACACATGAAATAACAGTTATGTAAAATAAACTTATGTAATATAAACAAACTTTATTTTCATACATAAAGAATTTGTTCTAGGTAACATTTGATGGTGTACAAAATAAATAATTAGTTATTCATACGCTTTTATTTTTTCATTCCCATTGGTGGATGACCATTTAATACTAATCAATAAAGATAGTCTATGGTCGTTACCACAGAGGGCATTTGTGAAAAAAATGTTATTAGCGCCAAGAGCACTTGTCACCAGGGCACGAAATATTTATGCAGATACAGAATTGTGAAATCGTTTTAATGATTTTTTATGTAAGAATAAAATTATCTAGAATTTTATAATATGTATAGATAGGTAATGGATGATAATTAACATTGTCTACAACATAATATTTTTATTTAAGCCTGTTTGATTTCATATATATTTCGATTAAGCCATTACTTTTTCTGTATTACCGAGTATTAAGTCGCGCAGTAGGTGTTTTCGTTGTGTGGAAAATTGAGGCGAATCACGATGGGCGACATAGGAATTCCATTAGCAAGATGAAAAGCGGGAAGTGCGAAATGTACTTTGTGAATATTAATAGTTATTTCTTTTAAGGATAGTAATTATATTGAAATAAATATAAATTAATTAAATAAAAGTTCTTATTACGCAAAAATATAAATATATATATATATATATATATATATACAATATACAAATATATACATATACAAATATATATATACAAATATAATAAGTAATATGTGTAACAGACAGATGGTTTAATTTTAATGAGTAACGAAACTTATACATAGATGATAATTACCCAATTAAGATATCTGTGGTTGACTTAATCATTTACTGCGTTTTTTATTTAAGAATTCGATTTAAATTGTTAAATTGCGTGTTAAACAAAATTTTTAATCTGACAAGCGTAGTACCAAGTTAGTGATGTAATTACAGTAGTATTGAGAAACTACAGTGTTCACTTTATCGAGTTTAAATTGAATGTGACTGTAAAGTCGATGTGTGCACTTTGCACGTAAAAGTCATTTCCGCGTCGGTAATAAATGGTATTGTTAGGTCATGTGTGTTCCATGCGCTTACAAAGTAGCCTAGTTGTGAATATCTTGTTCCTATGATTTATTTTTATAATTTTATTAAGGTTGAAGTAAACTAACTTAAACAAGCCATAAAAAATCTGTTAATAGATATAAATAGCTTAAAAAATGTGTCTATTTCAGCAAGTGTGAAAATGAGATGCTTTTTAATACTTACAGAACGATGAGATTATTAAAACAATTCTAAGTTTGGTAAGGAAGACAAAAAATCTGATCTGTGACGCGAGTAGCGTAGTGGTGGGGGCAACTGTGTTTAATTACGGCATCGAAAATAAATATAGGCACATCACTACCATGGTCCGGAAGCCGGAAACGAGTATGTACTAGACCAAAAATCCGTGTCCGGCCCTGGAGCTCGGCCTTGCCACTTTGCTGATATATAATAATAAAATATTTTAATATTATGACGCCTTCCATGCTTATTATAAGTTACTCGCTTTTTAAGAGCGTCGTATCCAATTCGATGTAACTTTTTATGTAAACTCTTAAATAACTTTATGGATCTGATACAAATCAGATCTCGTAGAGTATTTCTCACACATAAATTTTATTATAAATAACGGCCCTCACGACCGTTAATTTATTTGCCATCCTCGCAAAAATTATTGTCTTAATAATTATTACTGCCGATGCCTCCAATAATATAGAGATTAGATATATAAATATTGTATTGTTACAAACTCTAACACATATTTATGCAGCCTTTGTCATATCGTTTCAGCAGTATATATCTGTAACTCTTTGATTTATTATAAAAATCGTCTGAGGAGATGCTTAAGTCGTGGTGCAGCTTTATTAATTTACTGTTTATTTTACGAGCGTTTTAAGAGCATTCTGGTTAAAATATTAAATTCAACATTTTTGAAATCATATTTGCTATGATGATAAGTTAGAAACATCACATATTAGTTAGAAACCCTTAATGGAGTCCAAAGAACTTAAGAACTGTTATATTAAACATTACTACTAAGATTTATCGTAGGCAAGATTTTAATCATAGCTCTCTACGGACGGCCCCGTCATGGAATTAATTTAATTCAATTCTGACTAACCAATGCTCAAGATAACCGAGTTGTGACAAAACTGAAGAATATGCTGAAGTTTATGGGTATTTGTATTAGAAATAAACTTTATTCACAAAAATATGTAATATTAATGTTATTTATGTTTTAGTTAGAAGCATAACTTTTGCTTACTTGGACTTGCTTACCTCTTCCAAAGAACCATTCGCCAGACATTGCTCTATCGGACTATCTTTTTTTCGTGATTTGGTGGGCTTTGGAAATTTTGATTCGTTTATCACATAGAAAGGCCACAATGACCTTCCTATTGGATTTTGAAATTGTAATTACATAATTCGGTACAAATTTGGCAATTTCATACTATGGAGGTGTCGTTAATGTATGTATAATTTATTATTGTACATAAAATAATGCAATTGCGTACAGTGTTATTCACTACACAAAAACTTGTGATTCCATCTCACCAACTTACAAAGAGAATGTGTTACAAAACGTACTAAAGCAACATACGATTGGGTTGCACAAAGCTTTGTATTTAATTTGCATTTGTGTAATTCTGCTGTCGCTGGCCACTGGAGCACGATTCATGACGAGTTTAATTTCGTCTCTCTGTATAACTTCATTTCAACGCAATAAGGAAAATACATACTTGTCATATACGTAATTATTAATGCGTGTAACGTAATTGATTTATTAAATACTATTGTTAGAAAAAAGGGTTTATTTAACTTCGTTTGCTCTAAATTTAAAATAAAGTCATAGGAAAAAATGGTATTGCTTTGTTGACGGACTGATGAGTGTCACTAACTTACCTTTAAATAAATAAACTTACCTTTACAATTCTAATGTATCCCAGCAAATGTTAATTACCTGAGTAATTATCATTGTGTACAGTGTAATATGTAATTGAATTTTCATCATTGATGTTTTTGTTGTTTAATTTTATTTATCTGTGATAAATGTCAAAGAGTTTGTCTTCATTTATACTCTATACCTTATTTTTCTTTATGTTTTCTTTATGTTATAAATTTTAAATTAATGTATCTGCGTTGCGTATTGCAATCTCGTTTATAAAATGTCACAGTTGTCTATGCCTAGGGTGACTTGTATTATAGAGTATAGACCCGTAGTCATATACGCTGTTACAGCATAGTGTATAAAACATTATGATTTAATTGCTCAGCTTCGGCAAAGTTTAATTCTTGAGTAGCTTGACAATGCTTTTGTTATTCGAATTAGTTATGTAAGTAACATCATTTCATATGAAATATTGATATTAATAGAGCAGATATCGAGTTTCTTGCCGGTTCTTTTCGATAGATAACTTCCTTCCGAACCAGTGATTATTTATTATATATCCAGTCACAAATGTACTGTTACGACTTATTATAAAATCTAAACCGTGATGGGTAGTTAGAAATAGAGAACAAACAATGTCTTGTAGAACTTGTATTCTATCTCATACTTGTTCTTGGTAAACAAGGCCGTTCCTATTATTCAATATCTTGGTTGAATTGATTTCCAAATATCTTAGAGTTTGAAGTGAATTATTAATTCACCGATAACGTTTATCTTAGAGCCAATTGTTATGTTAATGTATACTCTACTTAAAGTAACATTTAATTGTACGGGCGTACGTTATTTAGTCCAAAAAACTTTCATACGGTGTAATGAAAGAAATCTTTTCATACCAAACATGAATTGCACAATTAAATCTTGATTCTATAGTGAAGGCATCATAAGAATAGAGCGTGTTTAGAGTGAAGAATTGTAGGCATACAAACAATCAGACACATGCTGATTACATATGTCTTAAGTCCTATTATAGTGTATAGGACTTAACGATAAAAAAAACTTTGTAATGAACCATCCTAAAGCAGAGATTTAAACAGTGAACACGATTGAAAAATTATAGTCAACTAGCTGAGATTGATGGGATATCCTCTCACATGGGTATTTTGTAACGCTCGTAGTTCTAGATATAAGAAAAATATTAATACACAAGTGATCGCTGATACGAATCTATGGCAAAATGAAAAAAAAATTGAATTATTGACCAAATATTTCCGCTAATAATACTGTTATATTACTTCTCTTTTCATTACAGCATTATAGACAGAGACGAATAAACAATTCAGTTTAAAACTGTATAATTACTGGCACTGGTAACATTAACTGGCACTTTACGCAAGACTCCTTTCCGCTGACAAAGACTAAGTATTAGCTATATTTTTGAAATATTACCTATTATTATCTCTATTGTGTTACAAATCGTAGTCGTCGTCTCTCTTTTTTTATTTTCTTTAACTAATTATATTTAAAAAGGTTATTTAAATTAATTAGATTTCTTTATTAAATTTAAACATCTATTATTTGTCGTCACTGCATACAACTTTAGATAAAATATATATTCAAAAATGGATTTAGATTGATTTAATTTTTATTAGTATCGCATTCATCCATAAATGCGTTATCCCATTCCACACGGTTGGTTGGTTCCTTTATCACTGTAATTTAAGCTAAATGCGCTATTTACATATGTCTAAGGTAATTTGATTTGGGATACAAAACACCATTCGATTCTATTCAAATCGATTTTTAGTGTCCTTTAGTTCTATTAGTTTGTATGTTTTTTCTATGGTTCCCAGAATTTTAAATTCTGGTATCAAATGGTGTAAAAAACATAAAGAGATAATCCGGAAATGTAAGTAATGGTGATTTCATGGTAATAAAGAAATGAATTCGAAATGAGTGGAAACTTTCCAACAGACGGAAGCTTTTTAACAGTGGTAACTTATTTTTAATGAGCATACATTATTCTGAGAATTTCTGCTGTCGACAATCGAGCGGGCTTATTCTTTGTTAGTGGTATGAAAAAAAATTCCATCCGAGACATGACGTTCCCGATTACGAAGAAGTATCTTAAGAAGATTATTTTTTAAAGAAATATTATTTCGAAAAGATAACTCTTTTAAAATATACTGTTTTAAAAAGATTCTCATTCAAAAAACTTCTTTTCCGACAAGACACTTCTCCGAAAATATACTTTTTCCTAATGACACTTCTCCGAATAGATACACCTTCGAAACCACTGAACATCAACATAAATAGTGCTAGCATAAATCGGTTTATTTTAAACCCTACCTAGTAATTTAGTAACGTAACATCACGTTGCTACAGGGTTAAATTGCATTTCACGCTTCGTAACGCCGGCGCTGCGTAGCACACGTTGAGGCTTTAGTAAAACGTTAAGAGCTACGAAATTGCTACGCGGGCCTACAACTAACACTACCCACATCAAAAACTTTTTGATAGACTATCCTATACAAATAACAACTTAATATAATATCTAGAGTAAGGGTCAGCATTCCTTTTGTGAATAAACGTTATTGATAATAATTTATGGTTGTGTTAACGACTCGAAAATCGGCTCTTTTTATTATATACGAAGTTAATTGTGTTACCATTTTTGGGTAAGCAGTTGAGTTATAGCTCTATATGTTTATTTAGTTTAATAGCGTGTAGATAGTTTATATCTAAATGAACATTGGAACTATTTAAAATGGTTTCGATTTAATTACTAAAACAAAAGAATCCTCGTTAAACTTCCGAGGGAACGTTATTATAATCCGAAGAATGGATGAAAACAAGTTTATTTCTCAGCGAAGACAACAATACTTCTCCGATTTCTATTTTTATTTCAAGTTTCAATACAGTTAAGTACATATAACTTTGAGAATTTTACTTCTTTACCACATATACCGGTCTGTGAAAATACCCATATGAAATAAATGAAGATGAGGTATCGTGATCACTGATTTACAAAAGTCCTTATCACAAGACGTAGACTCATTCCTAATTACATAGACCAACTTTTAAACAATAAATTTCACGTGATAGTTATTTAAACGCGACGTTTTTACACACTTTGTCACAGATACCATACAGCTAAAAGCGATGACGTCACCTTACTCCACCAAAAGATAAGCTTTTATAAGCTGATTCTTGGTTTGGCGTAATCTAAGTAATATTTACTTGCTGACGTGAAAAGTGTAAGAGCAATTTTCTTATTTTTGTCTAAAAAAATATAATTTTTGCCATTTTTCAGGCTGTAATTTTTTTCAGTATAACATTAAGTACATAGTTTACAAGTTAATATTAACGTGAAGGTTTTAGCGAGTTTTACTAAGAACGTAAGCCTCTTTATTCGTATACATAGTATTGATATTATTTTCAGTATATTATACACATGTTCTATGTTTTTTCTATGAAGACACAGTAAATAAAATGTCTGGTGTGTGAGGGAAAACAATAAAAATGCTATTAATAGTAGCATTTCTCCATGAAAATGTACCATCATGGTCTCTTGAAGAACATATCTACGCGTTGATTGTTAACGTAAAAAATACGGTTATAAACACAGCAGTTTTATATGTGCCTATGTTCATCCAGTGCCCGTCCTTTCCCCTCCCCTGTCCTCTTCCCCTACCCCTCCATTTCCTAATTTTCCTTTTAAGGCCGGCAACTTACTCACGAGCTGCCAGCCGCGTAAATGTCTATGGGCGGCGACTTCACCTTTATGGTGGGCCTCCTGCTCGTTTTCCCCCTCTTCTATAAAAAAATGTTTATTTTTTTAATGGGGACTTTTCAAAAACTAAAAAATCCGTTTTTACTTACTTGTATGTGATTTGTACATTATCTTTATCAGTTTCCGAGAGCGCTGAGGCCAATATCGAAAATTACAATCCTAAATTGATTTCTGTATTGTATCTTTATTGCAATTAAGTGTTAATAAATAGTTAAACAAACATATTAAAAGCATAAACTTAATATAAAGGGTTGTGTCTAGGCTTCCTTCTTATTTGAAGTTATACATTAAATTTGATTTATTCAGTAAATCAATACTGGTTTGTGTGCCGAGGCTTACCACTAGGTAATCAAAAGATACTTGTATTGGAAATCAGAAACCTTTCCTATAGTTATAATAACAATTAAGATTTACATCACTGATAATTATTTATTGTCTTTTAAGAAGTTATTTTTAGATGCCAACTATAAAATAAATGGAAATAATCAGGAGAAGTAAACGCAAGCAAAAACATCGACATGATATACACATGCACGCACACTCAGACACGCACACACTCAACACACACTCGCACACACGCACACACACCCATTTTTAAAATACTTATTGGCATTAAGCTTAATTATTTTTTCTACATGTTTGAATGAGACTGGCCTCTCCTCTAGTGTAGAGGCTAGTGACCTATTATAGTGTAGGTGTCGGCGACTAGGAATAGGAATTAGGATTATATAGAATAAATTGTGTAAAAATATAAAGTCCATAGATAAGTAACTTAGAAAAACTAGTACATAAGTATAATTCTTAGACTTAAGTTAATAAAGGAACGCCAGCCAACTTGAAAGTAGGGAGTTGTGCGTTAATTAAGCTAAGGTTATATAATGTATGACGTACTAGTTTTAAGAAATAGTAAAATTGGCAAAATGTTAATAAATGCGCTGCTTCGCCTAGAGGTAAACTTTAACGGTCGCATAGCTCTCGCTGGGGTGTAACATGTTGCAAGGGCTCCGATACGACGAAAGCCCCGCCCACAAATGAACCTCGGCGGGGGTGTAGCGGGGAGCGCTCCGTAACGATGTAGGAGCTCTCGTCGCGGTATAATGATCGAGGTACCTAAGCTCCCCGAGATCTATGCGACACTCTCTCACACGGCGCGACCTCAACGGATCAACAACTAGGCGGAGCAGTACGAACAAAGAAGCCTTTCACTCCTCCGAAGACCCAAGACTACGGCATCGCCCTTCTACACCTTACGTACTAACAGGGGTGCGTGGGCCGAACGAGACCAGCGCATATACGTTCGTTCGGCAACTCCGTGGCGTCAACGATCACCGGTCTTACAAGCCAGAACAGTTACGGACGGCTTGGTTATCGCACTCTGTATCACACTGACATTGTGCGGGCCTCGCCGCTCCGATTAACTACCTGATCGGCCGCAACATTTGGTCCTTCGAGCCGGATCCTGTAAAGAAGTCGAGAAGATGCCAGTCACGAGGTCACAACGTGGGATGCAGCAAGAATCAGCCGCGACTGCCACCACCTCGCCCGCATTCACGTCGGAATCGACGCGGGCTACGGTGGCGGATATCTCCAGGGAGCAGTCGACGTCTGCGGGCGCAGCTAGCCAGCCAGGTCAAGCCTCGACCTTGGCACCAGCGGGTTTCACCCGGCGAGCTTCGTCCAGGGTCGTATCAAAGGTCAGTTCCAGGAGGCTAGCCGCAGCCAGGGAAGAGCTGGCGCGTGCCGAGCTACAAGAAGCTCAGGCGGCGACGCGTCTAGCCCGTATACGGCTAGAGATGGAAACGGACGAGTCAGATGACTCCGTCGTTGAAGAAAATGAAGAGGACCGCAACGAACAGATTCGCAGTTGGATGCAAGCTTCAGACCCGAGAGTACCGACAGGGAAACCGGAATTGAAAAGCGATGCGCAGACAATAGCCGAAGCTATTAAGGAAGCCATGGCGACTACAGCTCCTCAGCCAAAGTATATTCAGGAGCTGCCTACGTTCGAGGGAGACAGCGCTGAGTGGACGGCATTTCGCGTCGTCTACGAGGATACAGCGCCATTATTCTCGAGCGTACAAAACATGGCTCGGCTGCGCAAAGCTATTAGGGGTACAGCGAGGGACAGTATCAAGAGCCTACTATACTCAGAAGTGAAGCCAGAAGAAATCCTGACGGCACTGCGGCGAAGATTCGGGAGACCCGACGCGTTGGTGATGGCAGAATTAGAGAAGCTGAAGGCGTTATCTCGGGTTACAGAGAACCCGCGCGATATATGCGTCTTCGCGAGCCAGATTAGCAACTGCGTAGCGTCAATCACCGGACTGAAGAGGCCACAGTATTTACACTCACCGGAGCTAGTGAAGACAGTGCTTGAGAAGTTACCATCGATTCTTAAATTTCGATGGTACGACTTCACGGCTTCCAGAGATGAGGATTCCTTCTCGAGCATACAGACCATCAGCGACTTCCTCAACCTAGAAGCGGACAAGTGCGGAGCGTTCGCGATTATAGAAGAAAATCAATACTTGAAGCCGAGCGCAACGAAGAGGCCGATAAGGCAGGCGGCTCATAACGTCACCGAATGCAACAGCAAGGGCAAGGACGAAGTCAAGTGCCCCGATTGCGATGGCCCTCATCGCCTTGCTGATTGCCAACGATTTTTAAGAGCGGCGGTCAACGACAGATGGGAGACCGCGAAAAGATTGAAAATCTGCTTTAAATGCCTTATCGGCAAACACAGGAAGGAAACGTGCCGAAAACCACCGTGCAGGATGTGTCGTAGATGGCACCACAATCTACTACACGTGACTGTGGAGAACGAAGCGCACCGTAATCAAGCAGAGCCAGAGACAACCGCCGCGGTCAACACCATAAGGACGCCGAAGGCGATTTTGAAGATTGTGAAGGTGGAGGTGTTCGGCCCGACTGGGAGCAAGATAATACTGGCGCTACTGGATGAAGGCTCGACAGTCACGCTGCTGGACGAGGACGTCGCAAGAAGCATCGGCATTCAAGGCCCCTACCGACCGTTAACAATCGAAACTATCGGTGGGGGACAAATGGAGCAGCGAGAATCTATGACGCTCGACTTGGAATTAAGAGGCCTTAAGCAGGAACATCGAAGCGTTCTCAAGAGAGCTAGAACTATAAAGGCACTTAAACTGGCTCCTCAGTACATCGACACGAACCGCTTAAGGAGATACGACCATTTACGTAGCATACTTCAGGATGTGTGCTACGAAGGTGAATCCCCGAAGCTACTCATCGGGCAGGACAATTGGGAATATATTGTCACACTACAGCTGAGAAAAGGTAAACAAGGGCAGCCAGTAGCATCGCGAACGAAGCTCGGATGGGTCCTGCATGGCGCGGACAGCGGTTCTTTAGCAACGGTGAATTACGTGAACGTATGTGCGCACACCTGCGTCATAGAAGATCAAATAGACAAAATTATAAAAGAACACTTCTCAATCGAGTCACTGGGGATTCAGCCGAAGAAGCCTTCAACCGACGTGGAGCAACGAGCGCTTCGCGTGCTAGAGAATACTAGCCAGCGCATGGAAGACGGCCGATTTAAAGTTGGGTTGCTGTGGAAACATGAAGACTTGCGACTCCCGAATAACTACGCTTCGGCTCTAAACAGGTTCCGAGGAACGGAGAAAAAGCTGCAAAAGGACTGCAAGAGGAAGCTCTGACTTAAGGAAACAGTACCAAGCGCAGATCGAGAACCTGTTAAGAAGCGGATACGCCGAAGAAGCGCCAGCCGAACGCGACTCACCTAGAACATGGTACCTGCCGCACTTTCCAGTAGTACACCCTGTGAAGAAAAAGCTAAGAATCGTGTTCGACGCCGCAGCTAAGTACGGCGGGGTCAGCCTCAACGACGTCTTGCTATCTGGACCAGATTTGCTGCAGTCGCTGTTCGGTGTGTTGGTGCGATTTCGACAAGGCCCCGTAGCGGTTGCTGCTGACATCAAGGAGATGTTTTTGCAAGTCCGTATATCGGAAGAAGACAGAGACAGTCTCAGGTTCCTGTGGAGAAACAACGGAGAAGCGATCGTGAAGGAGTACCGAATGACTTCGGTCGTATTTGGAGCTGCATCGTCACCCTGCACGGCGATCTTCATAAAAAACAAAAATGCGAGAGACTACGTCAGCAAGTACCCGGAGGCCGCCCGAGCCGTCGAACGCAACCACTACATGGACGATTATCTACAGAGCTTTCATAGTGTCGACGACTGTAAACGAATAATGAAACAAGTCGACATAATCCATAAAGCGGCGCGCTTCGAGCTACGAGGCTGGGCTTCGAATAAGAACGAAATCGTGGAAGCTGGCGGTGAAGAAGTGCATTTGGGCGACGACGAAGAGAAAACTCTGGGGCTGCGCTGGCTGACGCACGACGACCACCTGGGCTTCAGGAGTCAGCTCCGCAAAATACGCGAAGAAGTAGCGACTGGCGTACAAACGCCTACGAAGCGAGAGGTCACGGGTGCGGTCATGTCTACGTTCGATCCGCTTGGATTGCTGGCGCCAATTCTAATACAAGGGAAAAAGCTAATACAGAGTTTATGGCGAAGTGGCGTCGGATGGGATGATGAGATTGCCGCAGGTGACATCGCGGCATGGAGAAACTACCTCGTCTGCATTGAAAAGATGCGCGACATAAAACTGCCGCGATGCATATCACCTTTTTCCACAGAGGGGGAGCTGCATACGTTTTGCGACGCTAGCGAAACAGCGTATGCAGCTGCGGTTTATTGGCGATCACGCGAAGGAAATCGCTATATAACACGTCTTATCGCGGCTAAGGCGAGGGTTACACCGCTGAAACCGACGTCGATGCCTAGACTGGAACTACAAGCGGCCGTGTTGGGAAGCAGGCTTACCAATTCTATTGAAAAGGAAATCGACCTAACCGTCAACAAAAAGATATACTGGTCAGATTCTAGCGTCGTGTTGTCTTGGATTAAGACCGACCCACGAACTTTCAAAACCTTCGTGGCGCATCGGTTGGCCGAAATTGAGGAGACATCGAAGCCTTGCGAGTGGCGCTGGGTGCCAACCGCGCAAAATCCTGCCGACGACGCAACCAGAGATCCACCTGAGGGTTTCAACGCTCAGCACAGGTGGTTCAACGGCCCGGATTTCCTGCAGAGAGATGAAGACAAATGGCCTGCCGCGAGGTGCTTCTCTAAGGAAAAAACCGAAGAGGATAAGATAACAGAGAAGGTCAACGCGATTCGACAGGCTGAGAGCATTCCACCTCCCGAACGATTTTCCTCATGGTCAAGACTGTGGCGATCAACGGCACGAGTTTTACAGTTCATCGACTTGTGTCGGAGGCCAGAAAAACGATCCGAGGATGTGCCAAAAGGTGAAGCGCGGACGTCAAGAAAGCGTTTCTACGTTCCAATTGGAGAGACGCAACTACGACGCGCCGAGGACTTGCTGATTAGACACAGTCAGAGGGCTAGCTTCGGGCAAGAGATAGAACGCCTAGAACGAGGAAAACCGATCGCGAGCGGAGGCCAGTTGAAACAAATAGACGTCGCGCTAACGGACGGCGTGATTAGACTTCGTGGCAGAATTAACGCGATCGCGGGCGTTGGTCACGACTATCGCTCACCGATCTTATTGGACGGCCGAAGTCTTATTGGAAGACTGATAGTGAAGCATTATCATTGTCAGTTTAACCACGGAAATCATGCCACCGTTATGAACGAGATAAGACAACGCTATTGGCTAATTGGCTTAAGATCAGTGTTACGCAGCATTCAACGGGCGTGTCAAACATGCAAAGCGCTCAAGGCGAGGCCGGCGGAGCAACCGGCAGGTGACTTACCGGCGGAGAGATTGCGTCATGGCGAGCATCCTTTCACGTGCACCGGTGTGGACTACTTCGGCCCTATGCTTGTCACAATCGGGAGG
Organism: Leptophobia aripa; assembly: GCA_951799465.1. Lineage (NCBI taxonomy): Eukaryota > Metazoa > Arthropoda > Insecta > Lepidoptera > Pieridae > Leptophobia > Leptophobia aripa. Next base: position 1,520,528 of record OX637264.1, on the reverse strand, counting down.
CGAAGAGAAAAAAGATGGGGCGCACTCTTCACGTGCCTCACTACCAGAGCAGTCCACCTAGAGATGGTACCTAGCCTTAGTACCGATTCGACTATCATGGCACTAAGGAGATTCGCGGCGCGACGAGGGATGCCGAAGGTCATTTACTCTGACAACGGGACAAACTTCGTGAAGGCCGACAAGGAGCTTCGCCAAGCCTTACAGAGCATACAAAACGAGGAGGTCATTGTCGAAGCGGAAAGAATAGGCGTGCGGTGGAAATTCATACCACCGGGGGCGCCAAATATGGGAGGCGCCTGGGAGCGCCTAGTGCGCTCTATTAAAACCGCACTAGACGTGACCCTGAGAGAACGAGTCCCCAAAGAAGAAGTACTGCACACGCTGCTGCTGGAGGCGGAACACATGGTGAACTCAAGACCGATCACCAACCTGTCCGACAACGACGAAGAGGAGGCGCTAACTCCCAACCATTTTCTTATTGGGAGATCTAGCGGAGCGGCGCGCATCGGTAGCTTCCCGGAGGCCAAGCTGGTCGGCAAAAACGATTGGAGAACTGTGCAACGACTAGCCGACAACCTTTGGAGGAGATGGCTGAAGGAATACCTGCCCACGCTTTTGCCGAGACGAGCGCAGGGACGAGCAGACAGCGCTCAGTTGCAGCCAGGTGACGTGGTCCTTATCGTCGACCACACTCTTCCACGATGCACTTGGCCCCGAGGGACGGTCCACACCACCTATCCCGGGCCCGATGGACGCGTACGGATCGTGGATATTAAGACAAGAGGCGGAGTGCTGCGGAGACCAACGTCGAGGATCGTGCTGTTGGTGCCAAAGAAGTCGCCGGGCAAAGAAGACTGTGCTGCGCACGAGGGGGAGAATGTCGGCGACTAGGAATAGGAATTAGGATTATATAGAATAAATTGTGTAAAAATATAAAGTCCATAGATAAGTAACTTAGAAAAACTAGTACATAAGTATAATTCTTAGACTTAAGTTAATAAAGGAACGCCAGCCAACTTGAAAGTAGGGAGTTGTGCGTTAATTAAGCTAAGGTTATATAATGTATGACGTACTAGTTTTAAGAAATAGTAAAATTGGCAAAATGTTAATAAATGCGCTGCTTCGCCTAGAGGTAAACTTTAACGGTCGCATAGCTCTCGCTGGGGTGTAACATGTTGCAAGGGCTCCGATACGACGAAAGCCCCGCCCACAAATGAACCTCGGCGGGGGTGTAGCGGGGAGCGCTCCGTAACGATGTAGGAGCTCTCGTCGCGGTATAATGATCGAGGTACCTAAGCTCCCCGAGATCTATGCGACACTCTCTCACACGGCGCGACCTCAACGGATCAACAACTAGGCGGAGCAGTACGAACAAAGAAGCCTTTCACTCCTCCGAAGACCCAAGACTACGGCATCGCCCTTCTACACCTTACGTACTAACAGGGGTGCGTGGGCCGAACGAGACCAGCGCATATACGTTCGTTCGGCAACTCCGTGGCGTCAACGATCACCGGTCTTACAAGCCAGAACAGTTACGGACGGCTTGGTTATCGCACTCTGTATCACACTGACATTGTGCGGGCCTCGCCGCTCCGATTAACTACCTGATCGGCCGCAACAGTAGGTATAGCTTGTATTTTTTAAAAATTAAATAAATAAGTTCAGGTATTATTTAATTGTCCTAATAAGTTTGAAAACAAAACTTGTAAGTTTATTAAGCTGTGAAATGTCATCCTTATTATTTCAATACGTAGTCTGTGTAAACACGTGCTTGTGCACTATAACCCCCCGTGAAGGCCCAAGCCGAGGTCACAGCGCACAGGCGCAAGTCACAGCAAACCAATTTTATCACGGGTGAGCTAAGCTCGCCAACAATCCCGAGCTGAGCTGTAAAGTCCTCCTGGCCAACAGCGAGATCCCCCTCCAACAAAAAAAACCGCACAGCACAGTCTCGCTCAGGTCGTTTTACGGAACGGACCTCACTTGAAATAGAAAAAACATTTTGGAAAATATCCGTGAAGTGTTTCTTTAAATAAATACGTGTTTGACCGACTCAATCGTGATGTTAGCAATGTTGATGCGTACTCACTCCGTTATATATGATATACTTTTTTATATGCAATTCTCTTTCTAAATAAGAGTTATTGTTAGATGTATTTTTTGTTATTTGCCTCTGGTAAGTTAAGCACCAAAACAACAATTTTGTTTTAGTTGTTAATTTGTGTTATTCCTTTAGAGGGTCGCAACAATTAGTACCAATTAAAATCATTTATGTATCTATTCTTACTATTGCAACGAATAAATAAAGTTTAAAGTGTTAGCCAAGGTATGTCACCGTTGTGTAGTGTGTGTTCGTGTGTATGTTGTACGTCTTGTGCGTCTGTACATGTGTGGATGTGAATGAATCAGAATATAGATATATATATTTATGTATGCGTATATCAAATAGATGTTATTGTAAGTAATAAAATATTTTGTATACATTAAATGAAACAATGTTGAAACATCAAATTGTCTTTATTGAACTTTTTAATACTAATACTTTGTACTAAGAGAGAAAAACAAATTCTTACAAAAAGTACAAGTCAAATGATTTATTATAACGCTTAACATAAATTTATAAATACGTCACCCGATTCATAACTTAAATTAGTTTTTTTCATAGATTATTTTTTCAAATAAGACTAATTTAAGTTATATGAATACGGTGAATGTTTTATGAAGTTACTAGTTAAATAATTTAGGCACTATCATTAAAATTTCTCAACATATCACATTCATTGACTCTATATTAGAGGTTCTATACACATAGATAAACCATTTACACTAGTAAGCGTTTCATTCTTAAAGATTAGAGAAGTTTACATTAAATTTAAGTACGCAGACATATTTAATTGATTCAAGACGAAATTTCTTGTTTGTATATACAGTGTATACTCTGCATAACGACACTGAAGAGATTGTACATTTTATGACGTTATTGGTCGGTAAATGGAAAGAAGAAAAATCATTTTATGGAATACAGATTAAACCAACAGATGCTGATTGATTTCGACGCTTTAGAGAGCTTTTCGTTAAACCAAGTGACGTTACATGGAGTCCACACTGTATATTCATAGTAAATTGAACGGTTTAAGTCGGATATTATTATTTTAAATTTGACAAATCACAACCGAAATGTGTTCTTTTGAAAGTACTTGATAGGAAGACATCAATCCGTAATTGGCACATGAAATATGATTAGTAATTTTGTAAGGGCAGCCGATGCTAATTCCGATATACATACAAATATAATTTAATGTATTTTTAGTCTGTAGCTAATAATATAGATAATATTGTCTATTCTTTATTTCAACTATGACAATACAATATACAGGATTTGATTATTTAAGTTTACAATATGACGTGCTTTATGTGAGTCGTACAGACCGCATTCTAAATTTAAATTATAAAATAATATAATACCTTATTTAGTTTTGTAATACTCAAAGTTTATAATTTGTTCTATACATCCGAATAAGCAGTACGTTGCAGGTATTTCTACAATGCGGTATAATTCCGCTAACTCAGCCACTCAGTCCGATAGCAGTTTATAACTCATCTATGTCAGAGAGAACTCTACCAAGGAGACATTTAAAAATCGCATAAAATACTTCAAATAAACATAGTATCGATGTTCACACATCAGATGAACTTTTATATACATAAATATTAACAATGACTAGACAAATAAACGTTTTGTACACCTGATATGTACGTTAAATATGTTTGAATGATATAAAATATCGATCGATATTCATAAACAACAAATGTGTACTAACATCGAGAATTGAATTATATACTAATGAGCATACTGGAATAAATATCACTTAACAGTTGTCATTTTTGAGACTGTACGTGCTTCGATTGTTCGTTTTCGGCGGGAGCAAACGTTCTGACACTTCACATATATCACTGGCGGAGTGTCGGTTGCGTATAATCGAACTTCTAGAATCTATGTCGCAAAACACTTTTGTCTCTGGCACATTGAATTTGACACTTCCGGTCGGACTCGCACAGGAGCCGGCCGTGCTGGACGGTGACTGGCTTCCGTTTTCCGATTCCACGATCTGTTCTAAACCGCTTTGTCGTCTGCCGTCATAGTAAGGAATGGTTGGTGCCATGACCGGTGTAAGGTTCGCCATAGGATCCAAGCCAAGAAGTAACATGACAGTGGCAGGATGCTCCATGATATATTGTGTAACACAGTTTAAAAAAGGATCTGTCTGTGTGCATCGGTTTATTTTTGGCCGTTCCGGGGTGCTTGGCCTTTCTTGCTGTAAATTCAATTCAAGCGATAAGCAGGTGTGTTATTAATAATCAATTAAGACCAAAGTGCGAGCAATAAAATCGATATCTATAACTAAAACCAGTGCTCTTTTTCAATTATGTAAGTAAATCTTTATCGAAATGTTACCAAAGTTACGTCTCAATTAGTATGCCAGTTGTACGAACTTACCTGATCCCAACAAAATACATCAGGCGGATGACTACAACTACGGGCGAGTTGATTTGGAGGTGCATTCCACTGTAAATTAGGATTGGAATGAGCTGCATGCCACACGGGGCCAGTCATTTCCTGTAGTGCATGAATTGCATTTCGTACCTGCAAAATATATTATATTATATACGTAACATAAAAACTATAAATTTACGTAAACCACCTATTCAAGGTATTGATTAACTGGCAACAAACTTTGCGCTTCTATATTTAAAAGTTACAAATACATTTATAATACCGTGAATGGCAGCTTGTTTTTTTTAATAGGAATTCTGATATGTACATTAAAAAAAGTTAAATGTTTTTTTTTATGTTTACCATACGTGTTTAGGTCAATGTTTACCTCCATGCTCAGAGCGGCGACGTCATGGTGTAAACTGGACACCTGTGTATCGAGTCTCTCTACGGACGAGCGTATTTCTAAATTTAAACCTTCCAAAGAATCAGCTCTGGTTATCTTTGGCGTTGCTATGGAGCGTTGTCGTTCAATCCTCTCGCGTAATTCTTTATGTGACAATCGAGCTTGCCCATCTGATCTGTAATAAGACTTAAGATTAATATAACACATAAAATATCTGCATACAAGAGTATTTATGTAAATCAATTGTATAACCCAATCTATTATAACTGCAAGGTTCAAAAATATAATTTTAAACTTCACTAAAAATACTATAAGTCATACCTGAAACGTGCTTGTCGCGGACTACTATTGCTAGAAACAAGAGGCTTTTTAGGTGATAGTGCTTGTTCCTCAGCGTTCTCATCGTCTTCAGATATCGAAGGTAATGTTAAGGATGGATGTCCATTACCATCAGAGTCCTGTTCGGCTTCGTAGCCCTCCCTTAGGTTATACGTTAGATCGTGTTGAATGTCATGTATGAACTCCTGCTGATATTCGGGATATAGCCTCAACACTTCAGCGAGACCAATCATGTTTATGCACTTAAGATCACAGTACGTGAGCGCCTGTAATATTAAACTTAGTCCATTATCGTTCGCTTAATTATTCAAAGTTTGAAGTGGAAATTATACCTTTACGTCACTGCTGGATTTCACAACGACGTCAGCGTTATTCGACGGCGTATTACCAGAACTGTTAAAGGCGTGAAGGTGTGTATTCATGTCACAGCCCACCAAATCACCTTTACCTACACGTTATTCATATATAAAAATATATGTTTAAATTAAGCTTAAATATACTTTAAAACATTTGAGATTGATTTGATTTGAGTTATAAGAGAGTAGAGAACTGTACAGAGAATATGTTACATTTATAATTTAAGACAAACTGAGCTAAAATAGTTTAACTAAGAATAACTTGGTCGTCACTGTATTCAACTAGACTTAGTACGAAAAAACACTTCCTGAGTGTTGCACAATAGCCCAGTGTTACACCTATAGATTTTAAATTGATATTTTGTTTCAGGAACCCGCTATTTAACGACCAATACACGATATACGTTTGGAACTAATTTAAAAGTGTCGGAAATTATTAAGTACACATGATAACTCTCCATAGATTTTAGCATTGATATTTGAAGTAGTAGCCACGCTAATACTTTGTATATTTAAAATGATTATGATTAAATAAAGTTCTTGGCAACTTTCTCTCACCTAATATTGCAACGACCATATCGTTTTGCATCACCTCCATTGAACCGTTACAAATGTAGTAAATGGATGATAACGCGTCGCCTTTGTGCACGAGATATTCGCCTGGTGCACAGAAATTGTTTCTTATGTGTAGCGACAGCAGCTTCAGGCAGCCCTGTGACGCCGACTCGAATATAGGTAGCGACAGGATCTCCCTATGCAAATGTAGCGATACATCGCCTCTCAACTCTTCAGGGAATTCTTTCAGTGTCTACAAAATAACGGTATTTATAAATGCAAGGGACAGTATTTTTTAATACATGAGATGGATTTTTAGAATACAAGAAACAGTATTTTTATGCATGCTTAAAATGGTTGAAAACATGGTTTTTATATACCATTGCTGTTGTATTTTTTATATTGTGTAATCGTTAGGATTGGATGTGTCTGAATAGGTGGCCGAGAGGCCGACATGAAAGGCTGCTTCTGTAATATTTTTTTTAAATTTAGGAGTTATAGCTCCTTATTGTTAATTGTAAGCTTGTGTCTCGATATTTCTATATTCATTGTCGGTTTGATATCGTCAATGAAAAAGTAAGAAATATATTTGTGGAACGTTACATAAATATTGAATTTAATGAATATTTATCCCTTAAATATTAATTTAAAAATCTCCAAAGTATATATTTAAAATAAAAACTAAAATGTTTCTATCAGAAGGGCCTGCAAAATATCAACGAATTAGCGATTCCTCCTTTTTGAAGTTGATTCAAAACCCTTCAAATTAGCGATTTAAATTTTCTGTTTTGGCGTAGCGAATGAATTAACCTTTCTTAAAATTAGATGATGCAGACAGAATTCGCTTTATGTTTCCATCTCATTTAATTCGCGAAAGTGTGACCGAGACATTAAAGGAATTTTCAAATTTAATAAGGAAAAAATTTCCACTTAGTGTTTATGGCCTTGTAATAAAATCTCTTTTTACCGTTTGTGTCTGGCTGGTTTGGGTATCATTAAAAAGTATATATTTTAAAGAATAAAATTCCAAATACAAATTAGAAAAATATGATATTTGATTGTATTCACAATACACGTACAACAAAACAGAAGTTATTATGACAATAAGTTTGGAATCTGTAAACATTCTTATTTAATATACAATAACTGATGACGACCGATTCCTATAAGGAAGAAAGTCGCCAAGTAATAAGAAAAAACATTATTGCTAGTCATTATCTATTATTCTGATATATATCCCTGTATAGTATATAGGGATTATACTAAGTATTATATATTGTATTCTAGCAGGAAATATACGTCAGGTATATCAATAATAAAGAAAACTACATGGCCTGTATTTTTGAAATATTCACACTGATATGACCTGATTGAAAAGTACGCTTGAGTTTAACAAAGGCTGGAAAATCTTAAGTGTTTATTCTTACGTGGTTTGTAAAGACAGGGATTTTCTTTTTTCTAAGATTTTTTCATATTTTATAAGAAAAACATGTAATGGTGCAAATGAACAGGTTAAAAGAAGTCACTCTACGTAGTTTAAATCGGAAACGTTATAATCTTAAACGTGAAAAAAATTGCTCAGTACAAATAATATTTTAACTTAAAAAAAAACTAAGACTCAACCTCGCACACTCACTCACACAGCAACACCATTGCACACACACAGTTAAATGCTCGTTCTTCACATACTCCACTAGTTCATATGTATATATATATTTTTTTTTTCTGTTCGTGTTTTTTTTTTGTTATTTTTTTTTCTGATCTTAGATTCTATTTCCGGTTCTATGTTTTAACCTTATTTTGGCTTTATTTTTATTGTCTAAACTTTTTTTGATAAGCTGTATAGGTTTAAGAAATAAAAAACAAAATAAAATATTTTACCTCGTGTATATCAATTCCATGGTTAAGAGACCACATGGTCTGAAAGTAGTCTTGCATTCGCTGCTTGAGCTCCTTAGGAACTTGGTTGATAGTCAGGAAGTCCTTTAGATCTCGCCACTTGCTCTGATACATGGATCGGCGGGAGTACATCCTTTGAATAATGGCCGTGACGTTACCAAAAACCACCGCGTGCATCAAAGCTAGACATAAACGCAAAGGTTAAAATAACTAGTTATTGACAAACGGTCTTTATAATTTATCAGATTCGAGAAACTCACTAGCCTTAAATGTTCTTCTTATTTAAAGTAAACATCGTTATAGTAAAAACTTACCCCCGACAAGCATAACTAAAATGCTGAATATTTTCTCCGGTAAAGTGTTTGCCGATACGTTCCCGAATCCCACACTCGTTAATGACGAACACGTGAAGTACAACGCCGTCACATAACTTTCGCTGTGCGATATATTTCCTATTGGGATTTTCAATCTTTCAGCTAAATTATTTATCCATCCTAAAATATACGTACTATTGTTTAAAAATTAAATATGTGTAAAAATCTCACTTAACCGAAGAAATAATCCGTCACAGAGTAAACATGAATAGACAGAGACAAAAGAGTATTTAGTAAGAATAAGATTTTAATGAATTGTCTAATTGGTAAACTCAAAATGTTGCTATTTGACAATTGAAACTTTTCTAATAACTTTCAGTAAAAAAATCATGCTTCTTTATCAGATATTGCTTTTTAAAAACTATTTATTTACAAGGGCGTCGCCAAGGGGGAGCCGGGAGGGGCAGCTGCCCCCCCCCTAGAGATTCTAAAAAGAGTTGCCAAATATGAATCCCCGAAAATTATATTTTAATTACCCTAATATAAACAAACAAAACAACAAATCTGATTGATAATTAAAAAAAATACGCTGTACGCTGTACACTGATTCAAACTCCTTTTTATTCTATTTTTCTAATAAATCTTTTTATAACTTATTTACATGTTTTTTATTGCATGGTCAAGAGCTAGTGCTCGTGTAGCTTTACACATTCGACTCTGTACTGTCACAGAATACCTACAATTCTAATTCATAGAGAATGAGAAAAGTATGAATTGTAGTATGTAAAGTCAACTTGCCCCACTACGCCATCGGCTGGCGACGCCCTTGCTTATTTATATTAAAATCCCAAACAAACCTACACAAAATACAATGAAAATAGCTAAAATATGGTAATCGCAATTTCATATCTAATGCAAAGTGGCAGATTCACTCTCACATTATTTGATTGACATTCGGTGGTCTACATAAGTGTGTTTAAAAGGCCTCACCATTTATTATTACGCATTATTTTAACCACTCAAACATTACAAGTACTTCTAAAAGGGAACTGTTATGACGTCGTTTAAGATTTAATTGCGAAATTTCTATTTCAAGCATTGTAAATAGTATTTAAGCGTGACTGCACGTTGGAAATATTATGAGGGATTAATTAAATAACACACAACAAACATCATACGTATTAATGATATACTTGATATGTCCTTGATACGTATTCATTTAACGCCAGTGACTTTTATAGTCAGAGGGTAGTCTTTGGACAAATCCCTTGTCTTTGAATTTTATACATCCCCACTTTTAATTACACATACATACAAGAATAATATAATGTATATACACAAATCCTGAGCTGCACCCCATTTGGCGCACGCCCGCGGCACTTGCAACAATGCAATGTGTTTATTTTTAGTTAATTTTAATTTTGTACATATAATTTATTGTGATGTTGTGTGTGCCGTGTGTGTGTGTCATCATATTTTCTTTCTTCTTTTCTTTCTTTCTATATTTCAGGGTGTATATAGTAACTTGTGAATTATTTTTATCTGTATTTAAATATTTCGTTTGAAAATAGAATACTTCGATCGTATAACTAAATTCTATAGAAATTGTGATTTTCATAAAATAATGGTGTTGTGAAGGTACACACACTAGTGTAAACTATCGTCACAAGTTTTTAACGGATATATTACTTTTGTGTACTCGACTGTACAAATAAATCTTTGAGCGATATAAACGCAGTGGTCCCACAAACACTATTTGTGAATTTTCCGGTTCGTAATAATGTCAATCAATGTACAACAAAGCATTGTACAGCAGTGCCTTTAACCCTCGTAACTCAGAAAAATCAGTCTGTACACCAAACCTCTTTTCGACACATCGCAAATATAACGAAAAGGGTCAAAAGTTAACATATTGAGCTTTTAAGCAACGTAAATGCAGTGAAATTTAGTCTAATAAGCAGAATACAGCATATTGTACTTACCCAAATCCCAACTTTCATTTCTATGATGTTCAATCTCTTTTTCAGCTATTATAAACCATATACACGCAAGCCAATGAGCCAATAAAGTGAATGAAAGCATGAGAAGTGTGAGAATCAAAGCTGAATATTGTGAGTACCGATCCATCTTCTGTAAAAGACGCGCCAGACGCAACAGACGTGTTAATTTAACGAGGTGTACGTTGCCATGTGTTGATTCCTGAAAAAAAAACGTAATAAATCCTTTTTTCGGACTACACAGTGTTTGTAATATAGCAGTAGTAATATTTAATACCATTTTAAGTTATACCAGGGTGCAATAAAGTATGGAGTGTAACCCCATTTGGGGTAGCAAAATTCTGGGGTCGTGAGATTTTAATTTTTTTAATTTTAGATTCTTGTGTGTTTCAAAACGAATTCGTAATCTTTATTTCATATATATATTCTTACCTAATAAATATTTTTCTTTTATATTTGTATGGATACGTTAAGAGACTCACAATCATAAATGTAGTTGTGAATGACAAAAGTTTAAGAATCCCTGTCTTATACTATATTATATAATTATTTGATCTTGTTTTAATAATACTAAACTGAATTTACAGTTTAACTCACTATTTATGGTATTTATTTTAATTTATTATTTGATACAAATATTACGTCAAATTTCTAGGTAAATATTACTGTTTAGTTTATTCGTAGAGCTTTCTTATAAAAGCCTAAGATGCGGAACGATGTTAGTTCCATGTATAATTAATGGCTACTATACTACCGTAGTGTAATTTTTCGATTTACAAACATTTGATTAAAAATTCCCAAGACCTTTTTGTAATTTTGCGCAAAGAAGCTGCTAGTTCGCAATAAGTTCTTTAATAACGCTCTTTATTGCTACGATGTTTATCGCATTATATTAAGTAAAAGAACTATTTGAGATACACTGGAAAACTATTAAAATTGCATAGTGTTTGGAATGGGTAGTCATTTAAGTACTGTGTTGTCAAGAAATACTAACAGCTGATGGGTGTTTTAATCTGTCTCAGTTAAGAAAAAATTTAAATAAATGAATAATTAGTTTTATGTTCATTAATAAATAAAAAAAATAGTTATCGCCACCCTTATTTTTATCTTTCATATACTTAAATAGAATTAATTATATCAAAATGGACAAACAACAATCTGAAAATCTATTATAAAAAAGCAAGAACTTCACGGTATCGCGATGCATATGCTTGCGAGGAGAGCACCAGCTCTTGAGTCACCAGACTTCCAATTTTATATGAGACTGCCTTTTGGACCCTACGGAATAAGAGATAACAGTGCACAGGCGCTGATTAAAGAATTAAATAGGTGCCTAATGAATTAGGTAGTCAGTACTGGTGACCCAAGATCTGGTACTTTTCTCGCTAAAGACATAAACATCGCGATACAGCGAGGAAATGCTGCCATCATTATGGGGACACATTATGTTATATACATGTTATGGTGTTATAAAATATAATAATAATTAATTAAATTTATTATTTTTAATATAATAATAATTAATTAAATTTATTTATTGATTAAAATATTTTTTTACTTTATGAAATATGTAACAATGTTTTAGAATTGTCTTTTCGCTAATCTCTATTGGAATATTACCTTATACTTACTATATGTATATATATATACTATAACTTACCGTGCCACTATATACATCAGATGCGTAAAGTAGGTCAAAAGGGAGGGCGGCCAGGAGATCCACCACGAACCAAGAGCGTATATAATTAAGAGCTATTGCTTTTGAGTCGGACACCACTTCACCTTTCTTGCTTACAAATGTCGTACGAAAGTTTAGGACGATATCTGTTGAGAATTTAGTTTAGTTACTATCAGCATTCCAAGAGATGGAGGAGGCTTTCACCCAAGAAGGGATCCATATCCTTAACTATCATTATCAGATATTAAAAAAAAATAAAAACTAACACATTCTCATTTTCACTTTCACTTTACTAACAACATTTGCAATGTCACGGATGGATATGGAAATAAAAAGGCTTAATTTTATTATTATTATTACTATCAGCGTCCATGTATATTATTTAATATCTCCAAGGCAAGTTATTAAATTTGATACTAATTCACATAATAATTACTTTAGAGACGGACGCAATCATACCGATTTGTTTCTTATGAAGTGTTTCGAATTTCAATTTAATAATTTATTAGGGAAATCGTGAAAAGCTTATTGTTCGATCGTTGGAATTGTATGAACGACGCCAATGCGGCGTGTTGACATAACCGAAAATGGTTAGATTAAAAGTACTTTAGATTTACTGGTTTCACAAAACAAGCGGAGTTTTTATTGCTTACGAGCGGATAATATAATTAAAGCGTTAGGCCATTGACACAATGCTGTAAAAGCTTGCAAGGCAGAATATATAGCAACGATTTAAATGAGAAAGATGGGGAGAGGGGCTAGGGAAGAAGAGGTGGTGGGGAAACTATGGGCTCTCAACCTCACTTGCTGCACAAAATGCACCAAGAAAAGACCCGTTTTTGTGTGAGATTCTGGTATCTCAATGGTCGTGTTAAAGTTGTGTAGCCACTTTAATGTTTTCCCATTTGCCTAAACGGTATCAACAGAATGGCACACCCGCAAGCTTCAATCATATTAAATTTAAATGATGTAGTACTCTTAATGTTCCATTTATAAAACACTTGCCTATAATAAAAAGTGCTTCCACAATAACATCACTCGTGACGCTTATTCTTGGATGTCCCTCGTCAACGAAACTGGCATTATACGGCACAACAACCGCAACATAAAACGTCGCTATTAGGATTAACCAATCCCAGAAGGTTTTAAAAACGCCGTAATGCGAGATAATAAATTTTGACTTTTTTATTGCTGACGTTTTGTATTCTGGAAGCGGTGGATCCGACGAGTGAAGCAGATTCTAAAATAACACATTAATTACATTATTTCGTACAATAAAAGTATATGTGATTACGTATGTGTTCAGCCAATGGTTAGTGAGAAGCGTGGGTACCTTACTGACATTGTTGAGTTTTAATTTCGACTTCATTTTATCTGGTTTGTAATGTCCTGAAAGCTGGTAAAGTACGGCCCTGGAGCGCCGCCTGCCCATGTTAGCGGGCGATGGCGCTTCGGGGTCAATATTGCCATTGGAGTCTGGAAGGAGGCAACTAGATTCAGCTCGGAACCTGGCTCCCAAGAGTGCCGCTGCGGGTACAAATGGGGACAACGCTAGAGTTACCACGCCAGCCGACGGCCGCACCGCGGCTCCTGTACGCACAAACCACCCTGTTACTATTCAACTATCGCCTAACAGCCTTTCACACGAAGTTATAAACCGACAAGCGTTCCATTTTCAAATGAGCCATCGTGTGTAAGGCCCCTAAAAGCCTTAAGTGCTACGTAAAAATGTTACAAGTACAGGATTTTCTTTGTCCCGTACAAATGAAAACTTTTGATGACTGAAGTCACTCGACGACTCGACAATCATATACGTATAATGAATATTCACTGAATTAAGGAGAAACATTCGACAACAGAACCGCTGTCGTTTGAGGTACGCATCGTGAAATGTGAATAATATCTTTTCTGTGCTCCGAAAGAAAATCCCATATTACGTTTATTGATTTAAAGATACCTTTAAAAGGCAATGTAATGGATGTGATAGCAAATATTTTATGTTACACTGGGTAGGCGTAATTTAAAGAAAATCGGAAATGGTTTTTCCGATTTGAAAAATTGGGGTGAATTGCGCTTCAATGATATACAGTGTAAACTATATATAACGACAACGAAGGGACTGTGCATTTGATGTCGTTAGAGGGAGTGGTCGTTAAATTGAGAAAACAAGCCAAAGCTAATTGACATCGACGCTTTAGAGAGTTCATCGTTAAATCGTCTGACGTTATATGGAGTTTATACTGTAATAACTTTATATATAATACTTTAACTATGTACTGTAATAATTAAACAGGTAAGCAAAATATAGTGTTTTGGAGGCTCCAATATTTGTTATCACATGTTAAAAGTAATAAAACCAGACAAATCTTAAAAGCATGCGCCTATGTAATAAGCAGAAATATCAATTATTCAAACTCTACAGAAAAGGTAGTACAAAACATTATCAACCTACGCATAAAGCTATAAATTCATAAGCTGCAACCCATTATAAACTTTATTGAGTGCTATTAATATTAAAAACAGGGTGGTAGCGTACAATTTTTTTCTAAAAGTTTAATAAGACGTAAAGATTTAATACCGTATCTCATTAACACACATGTTTAATTATTTGACGAAACACAGCATGTGACAGAAGTGTTTGTTCTAAAAGGGAACTAAAACTATTCCATTACGAAACTAAACAAACTAAAAGGTGTTTCAAACTTATTTAGAAATTACCTACAAACACTTAAATGAGTTACCGTGCATTGTGGATCCGGCGAAGGGTCTAACGTCACTAACACACGCTCAAAATAACACTGTATCATATGAATTATGTAATAGAAATAATTTTATACATTTTGTATCGAACTGGGATGGATTTTGGCTGATTGAATTAGAGATTCATGCTTTCTAAAAGTCTGAATTCGGTTGGTAAATTTGTCCATTCAAGCTTTCGTTAAGGATGCTTTACCAAAGCTGTCAATTGCAATTGTAACTCGTGATTATGAAGCTTTTGTTACGACCGACATCACAGTTTGGACTTTACATAATTGAATTATTATTTAATTGTTAATAAAATATTGTCATTGTTAAAGTACTAGCCAAAAATTTAACGTGTTGTTATCGTTTGAAGCGATCTTTTATATTTTTTGTAATGTATTTACAATTTTGTTATTTTGAAGCACAATAAATATTCACAATCGCAAAAGACATTTTGGAGAAATTGTACAACGGTCCAGTGAATCAAGGAAATGCAACATCATTGATTCAATAGATCAATCTTACCGCTATCAAAGTCTTCATTAGTGTTCATGGCGGCCATCTTTGTATTTGTAATATCCTTGAAAGAGGCGAGAAATAGGACCACCTCTCGTTTTTCATTTTTAATTGGGACGATGTCAAGCAGGCACCAGAATGGCGTACCTAAAAATAAAGAACTAATTAATTGTGACAAAGATGAATACAATAGGATGATATCGCTTGTTTGTGTCGGCTTGTCCAAACGGTGAAAAGGTTTTTTATTAAGGGAAACAAAGAGTGAACATCGGCATGTCCTCTCAATCGCCGTGGTCGCGTGGAACGTAAACACGTTTTAAATTCCGTAAATGTTATATTTCTAAATTAATAAATGAAACATAAGATATGTCTTATTTATACGGTGTGTAATGAAAATCAAAAATATCTTTATTCATATAGGTAACTAAGGTACACTTATGAATCGTCAACAAAATAACTTTATAAATTTTCGACTCTACATTTACAATCACACATAAAACCTTTCCTCACTTAAAATACTTAACTTTTATTCGATTTGATTTATTCTTATATATTGGCCTACTTTTAAATTCTGTTTCACCCTATTTTGGCCTTGTTTCATTAATATATTATCATATCATTAATATTTCATTAATATATGTGTTGTGTTGTGCTGTATGTGTTTGAGAAATATAACAAGACCAATATCCATAAAGCAATATGTGTATTGAATGTTATTGTTATAACGGTAATATTCTGATAATACTCAAAAAAATCTTATATAACGCATGAATAAATTCACGGCTTGTAAGTAAGGTTTTTCGGCACATGTATGTAATTTTACGGTATTTTTATTAGTCCTTTGTAATTTAAATGCTGTGAATAGTTTAATATAAGTTCGAATTGTTAACAACCACTTTTTAACTAACACGAAAAATAAGTTTACATGGGTTCAATGCGCGGTCTCAGCTTAGAAGAACCCACAAGAAACTCGGTATGGTCGTTATCTGGTGTATGTTGTGTGTATATATATTATTTTTAATTTTATTATTATTTTACTTCTTTCATAGAAATAGGTATAGATGTTATGCTATGCCTGTATACCTTTAGTGCACATACATGTCTTGTGTGTTCTTGTAATTTTGTTTTAGTTATGTACGTATGTGTGACGTTATTATGCCTTAATAAATAAAGAAATTTTGCGTACTCTCACTTGATTCTACTATATTCCTATAAATTATATACATTTGTAATATTTGTAATACTGCTAAAAAAGTGCCTTTGAAGAAATCTTTCCAAATTTATTCAGACCATGAATGAAATCATTTCGTGTTTGTATAAAAATTGTGACAGCGAACATCTGTGCGCTAGTAAAGTTTAATTTTGATGAAAGGAATCGTAAAGTTGTTATTGTATTTTGTTTACGATAACGGCTCGGAATACGCTCAGAAAGAAACTTTAAGTGTAATAGTACTTATAAATATTTAGAAATATGATGGCTATATTTGAATAAATGAAAAACTATATATTAATAACTTATCCTTAACCTTCGTCTTAAAGGCAGTTAGTTAATCAGTGAATTTTTTTGTTTTTTTTTATAGGTAAACTAGCAGGAGGCAAACACATAGCTGCTCATAGACACTCAAGTAGCTGACTCATGAGTGCGTTGCCTTTTTATGAATGTGGTACGCTCTTTTCTTGAAGGACTCTAAGTCGTATTGGTTCGGAAATACCATGGTGTGCAGCTGGTTATATAAAGTGGTGGTGCGTGGTAAGAAATGTCTCACGAAAGGCTCAGTGGTGGAACGACGGACATTAAGGTGATACGGGAAAATAGTGTTAGTGATTTGTTTGTTTTCTAACTTAGTACTCAGTAGTAACTTAGTTTCACCAAAGATTTTTGTGATTGCGGTGTGTTGCGAAACTTAATTCGTAATTTCCAATTCATTTTGAACATGATTTCAAGTTTAATAGATTCATTTGGTGACGTCCACGTTATATGGATGAACCTTGACAACATTGAAAACCGCACAAAACGCTGTGCGACCAATCGGAAATTATTATGAACATTGGAGACTGGTATTTTGTTTAAGGTTGGTATCAAAACTTTTTGAAACAAAGGTAAAATATCTAATTACATCTAAAAATGTGGGTTGACATGTGGAATGAGCGATAAGGCCACCCGATGCTCTTATATGTACTAATATATGTATTTATTAACATTATATATTTACTTCTAATGTTTTTGTGCAGCAAAGTGTGAATAAAAAAAATAAAACTTAGTGCAAAATACAAAAATATTTCATTACATTCATATTATTATTATCAAAAAGGAAAAATAGTAATCCGAGAAGAATTTCCTTTTTCACAGATGGGCGCCAGCTTTTATAAACCACTTATGTACCAAGTGCTTCGGGCTACTTTTTCGCAAGCACATATTTATGAAGGAATTTATGGAATAACAAAGCTTAAATGTTATTGTGTAGATACTCGTATGTGTTCATTGGGAATTCTGCTAGAAAAAAAAACGCGTAATATTATACTAATTAATGTTAATCACTGCAGTAAGTTAATGACGTTTGAATGTCATTCTGACAATGGACACTTCCAATCATGTTTATATATGTTTGATGATTTTATTTTAATTACACTTACACACTTATATAACATGGACAGACGTAAGAGTAATTTAATAAAAGTTTTATTGGAGTTTAAATGTCGACAAGCTTTCTTTCGAATGTATCCCCTGGGATTCAAAACTCTTCTCAACAACATTAAGCATTCAGTGCGTGACCAACTGAAGTTTAGGATAAATTTAAAATTCTAAATGTTTATGTTAAAAAATAAGAGAAAAGAAATAAAAGAAATTGTGACACTACGCGTATAGTTTTATGACGTTTTTTGACATTGTTTCAAAGGTTTTGATTGACTGTGGGCATTTAATGCGCATGGGGCAATTTATAATAAATATAATTACAACTAGAAACACTAAGAGCTTAATTATAAACAAACATTTAATATCTTTTCTAGAACACTGTGAGAATAGAATTTTTAACTTTTGCGCTTTTAATTAAAAGCATTGGCCAGAGTTTTCTAGACGAAAACATTTCTTGTTAAATGAATCATCTAATTAAGTAAAACTGGTGTAAAAACTTGACTGAGAGTAATTAAAGCCATTTCAACTGTTGGCGATGACAATTGACCGTTTTTCAAAGATAATTACATTTTTTTTATAAAACGCTGCGACAAGTATGCAAAGTTTTTTTCGAATATTATCAAAAGATAAGAAACTATTTGGCACGTAAAATGTTCTTGAAAAGTTAAACCTTAAGTAATTTGAAATGTGGTCGGCGGGACACAATAGTAGTATCACGTGGTAATCACGTGGGTGTCTTTCTAGAAACTTTGTCGCTTTTATGAGTTTTTGCATAACTACTAAGCGATACATTTTTAATATAGTAATTAAAAAATAATGCATAACCGAAATTATCTCCTTCCTTAATTTATTAATTGATTTATTTACAGAAAAGCCAAACCACATTTATAACACACACAGAAACACTAATTATAAAAGCATACATGTAGATTTTAAACATCTCAAGCTCTAAAACATTATATTTGAAGGTAAATGTGGCTCAGATTACTAACTTCACATTACCGTAAAGAGGTGAGAAAGTGGTTTATTCATTGGTCTTACAATACGAGGTATCGGGGATTGCGAGGATCGGCAAATTTGTTGAAAAATTAGGACGAGTTTCAAATATACGTAAGAACGACTATGAGGATGTCTAGATTCATTACATTGTATATACACCGTAAAATATTAAATATAAACATTTAAAAAAAAACTTGAAACATGAACACATGAAGGAAACTGGTAAAAGCGAAGGATCAGCGAACATCCCCGGGCCACAATTCTATTGGAAATTAAATGGCGCTTCGATTTGTAGATAGGTATTTAGGTTGAGGGGCTGGGAAGTGTAATCGTGAGATAGAGGTAATCCATTCTGTGTCGAGCATGAGTTCTACGAGAATGTACAACGAGTGACGAAACGTCGTGATTTAACCAGCGGTCAACAACATTTCTGTCGAATCGCTTCGTCGTTTTGTTCTTCATATCTTATTCACCTATACCTGTTACTTTTTCATTTATCGGTTTTCCTAGAACTAGTATCTTAATATTAACAACATAACAATATATATTTATATAAACACCAAAAACAGTTAACAAGCAATAGTTTAAGATAAAAAAGCAAACATTATACATTTTTTATTAAATTAATTAAACATTTTTTTCTTAATTTTCTTAACTCTGCACCAGAATGTGACATTTTTATGACAGGGTTAGGATTTATAAAGGACGTTTATTATCGGTTGAAAGATTTTAGAATAATTTAAGTTTTTTCTTTGTATGTTTTTTGTCTTTGGCCGTAAACAAATAAATGAATTGTGATAGTAAAAAAGAAAAATGTAATGTGTGGAATAAATAGAATTTTTTTAATATTTGTCTATATTTAGTTAAGTTACAGCTACAAGATATCATTCACTTCAAAACGTTATATGTAAAAACGGGAATTAACGCACAAACCCATACTAGACACACAGTACAGAATTGATTCAGTCACGAATTAATGTTATCTGTATGACCTAATTGATGTAAGTCATGATTACCTACTTATATATAGATCAATATCTTTAGTTATCTTTAGTTCGTTTTGATTGCTTTATTTATATATAACTATCATTGTTAGTAGGACAAATATTAATATTACACAAATCGTAAAATTATGATTACTGTGACTCGATTATTCTAGTCACAATTTCTAACTCAATGATTCGAGTGCGATCGCTGAAAAAGTAAATTATGCGTAAAAGAAATCAATAAAATTGCGTAAGCTATCATTGAAATACATTTAAAATGGTGGACATTATTGTACAATATTTGTATATGTTTACGCTAATTCGGGGAATTCCCAGGTGATAAAAATAATTAGTTCACTACTGAAATAAATTGTTCTGGTTGAATTTTTTTAAATTATCACTGCTGTAAGGTAAAAACGGCCACCAGAAAATGACAACACCACAGAGTTTCTTGTGGGTTCTTCTCAGCTGAGGGAACACGTGAACCGATGTAAACTTAGTTTGAGTGACGTTCAAAAGTGATTGTTAACAATCCCTATTCAATAAAGTATTTAGGAACAAAAACAAACAGAATAATCTTCATCCGTATTATCAGTCTCATAATAATTCTAGTTCGGGTGTAAATTTAAAATAGACAAAGAGTGCAAACGGGAGAAAAAGTGTTCTTTTAATTTACGAAAAGTTTCATTCAAAATCATTGAAAGGAACAAAAGATTACAGACAGGGTTTTGCAATTTTCGTAAAGATTTCAGGTGACATTACGTTTGAAAAGAGACGTATTTAGCCTCTGTTTGGAAAACGATGATTGAATCGATTTAAAAACGATCGTCGGTCTGTTTCGACAATTTTAATTTCTAAACGATCGTCTTGGTTTATCGTCTATACCGCAGATTAATGGTTTCGGAACCTATTGACAAATATGGTGTTAACATCAGAATGTGTACGCCTGTATAACAAAATCCCAAACGATATGTTGTATTTGTCGGTTAGTAAATTTAAAAAAGTAGTTAAACGTAGATTAGCTCCAGCTTACCCTTGCCTTAAAGAGTATACTGGGATCATTTCCAAAAGAAAAAACCAAACAAGCCGAGTTTCTTGCCTGCTTCTTCTCAGAATGGTCGCGTACGAACAGGCGTAGAATCACTTAGATTACCGTAGTTAGTAACTTAATGAATAAAAATATTTTGATATTGACTTTGAGAAGATAGAAATGTAAGATATAGAACCTACTTACCATTTTTCTTATAGAATATAAGTTCGAGTTTGAGTTCATGTTTGGAGTCGAGGGCAGCGTCGATATCCCGTCGGTGGTCTTCGTGCGTATCGGGGCCATGAAGGTATTTGCATGCGCAGCCTTTCTGCATAATATGGGCACGCGCCCAACCAGTCAGCTCGCAGAAACCATCCGAGCAATACACGATGGGATACGATGGTACTTGTGCATTGCCAAGAACGAAATTACTATCTGTAAACAGAAAGAAGGTTTTAAGTTATGTAAGCAAAAAAGGTTGTCTTGAAAGAAATCAAATTTCATAAAAAAATTCAGGATGTATATTCTATAGAATTGAGTTAAGCTTAAGTTCTTAATTTCCATAGGATATTCTTTGTCTATTTTTGTCTTTTAATTTTAACAATTTTTATGTTTCTTATGGTGTGTATTTCTATGAAGTATTTTATTATATTTTTGGTGTATTGGGCATACATTCTGTTATGAAAATAATACAATTAAATATAATAAAAAAATATTCCAAAATCGTTGTACTGTGTTTAATTTAAGTGCATTTTTTTTTGATTTTACCTTTTGATAATTTTTAGACTTAATAAATAAGATTATTTGAAGATGAAATGTCGCTAGTGATATATGCCTAGTAATAAGGCAGGGGCTTGTCCAAAATAGATTCTCTAATTTAAAAAGGAAGGATTTTCAATGGCTTAATATTTCACCAACTCTCAAACTTTACTTCGGTATTTCCGTGAAATATCAGGCGTTATTATATTTTACGTCGTAATTAACATAGACGAAGTGGTCTGTCGAAATCTGGATAGAATTTTAGTATATTATCATAAACGTTAATTGTTCCTAATAAATCCGGAAATTTTCGTAATTGAAACGATCAAATTAATTAATTCAGGTTAATTTAATTAACTTAAGCTACTCAAAAAAACAATGTATTTTAATATTCCCGTGTGACTAATTATCGATATTTAAAGCAATGTAGCATATAAAACATCTAGTATACTCCTAGCGTCATAATACATACATATATTATATACTAAATATTCTTATAAATTTGTGCATATTTAGTAGATCTGAGAATCGGTCGTTAACCACTTTCTCAGGCCTTTAATAATGAGGGAAGCCCATCCCAAAAATACGTCCATAACTTTTCACCCTTGTACCATTAACCCGTATTTTTAATCAAGAAAAGTAGCGTATACTAAGCTTTGAATAGATTAAAACAATGACTTTATAATTACGTAGTATATTAAAATAAACAATCTATAGGATCCAATAACTAATAATTATACTGAGATAAAATAGATCCGCTAAACATACAATCCTAAATTTATATAGGTTTGAAATTATTTTGAAATACCAACGTTTCCAAAGGATATCTGGATAATTGATGCTTATAGGACTATAGCGCGACTCAATTGAGCAGAAAGGTTTGTGACAATTCTCTTAAGAATTTCAGTAAGTCACGCGTGTTACTGCAACTATAAGGAGGGTACACTATAGCCTTAGGGTATGGTGTTTTCTCAGTCAGTTTCTATCACTCTTATGTACTAACTTCATACTTTGATAGCTCGAATATTATTTTTTATGAAACAGGATGCAAACGAGCAGGCGGACTTTGAATGACGTGTTAACCGAACAATGGACACCTGCAGCGCAAGGAGGCTTACAAGTGATTTGCTGGCTTTAAAGGGATAGGTATTCTCTTTTCTTGAAGGCCCCCAAGTCGTAATAGTTCGGTAATATCTGCGTTGGCAGTTGATACCACAAAGAGGTGATTCGCGACAAAACCGCCTCAAAAAGCCGCCTCACAGCTGTGAAGCGCCAGACGTCAAGGTGGTACGGATGGAATTTTGTATTCTGCCCTGACATCCGATGATGGAATTCAGCTTCAAGTAGTCCGAATAATTAATCAGAGCACTCCCCATAATATATCCGGTAGAAGATACAGAGGAACCTACATGTCTGTCAGTTTCTATCTAACCCGTAACTTCAGACTTTGACAGCTCCAACATATCGCTATACCATTAGTTTAAGACACACGTACAGAATGTACAAGTAAAAGATATTGCTTCTTTTGGATAGGTTCATAGAATTACGTCCTCTGACACGTCATTGATTTGGGTCTTAATACAATACATTTTCTTAACATAAACCCTTCATAAGACGAGTGTTGAGTTATATAAGTTTCTCATGTGTTCGTGAGTTAGTATGGTTGACTCGATAGATAGATCGATGGAAGGGCGCATCCCTATATGCAAAATTTTGTTGTATCCCACAAAACGTCTTTGTTATCACGGCTCACTGAACGTTCCGTCAGCCGGATTACCCCGAACTTACAGACCATTTTCTATTCGCATATTATTCACGCATAAATAAAAAAATAATTAGACGAATCTTTCGGGCAAAAAATCGTTAAACACAAATTGTTTATCCGAACGAAACAATACATGATTTTGTTTAAACAAATTTGATAAATAAGTAAAATAGTGATATCTCTATATCTATCTATTTAGCCTCTGCTAAATATGCATAATAATTATATATTAAAGAGTAGCGAATAGTTTGTTTTTAGTTCAGTTAATTATTTATCTTTGGTAGCGTTAAACAATTTTAGTCTTTAGTTTAACCGTCCAAAACAAAACATGCTTTTGTTTAAACAAAATTAGTTAATTTTCGAGCTAACTACCTAAATCAATCATACTTCGACTATGGAGTTATAATTAAGTTGGAGTTGTAACTTATTTATAATATTTGTAATATTACATAGCTCATCGGTCGCTATAATCAATTTTGTTTAGGACTTTATGGGTCCTTTGAGGGCCGCACTTCCCACACACTGTCAAATAGTTTGATCAATGATCCATTCAATGACCACAAAAAATTATAGTCAAGGGTATTTTTTATCATCTTCGTATCACATTTGTCTCAAATAACTTTTGCAAAAGAATTTAATCATAAACTCTGAAATGTCTTTTGTGAACTTTAAAAATTGTTTTAGTATTATTGAACCCGTAATAAAACGGGATCAGATATTAATCGGAGTTTAAAAGATAGTAATTATTTAGTATAGTTGTTTCCATAATAACACTGCTACTAAACACAATGGGAAACCTTGTGGGGAACAAGAGGTAGTCAAGGTGAATGACATTAAGGCGTCATATCAAACTTCAAAACTTTTAGAGAAAACGTATCGTTAAATAAATATAATGAATAAATCTGTTTGTAAAAGGTTTGGACCTTTGTTACCTACGTATTATAGAATCTTTTAATTTTTAACATTTTTTTTTATATAGAAGAGGAGGCAAACGAGCAGGAGGCACACCATAAAGGTGAAGTTTTTCGTTAAAAAAAAAAATAATTCCGTTAATAAATAAAACTTTTTTTGGTATAAACTTAACGTTTACAGAATTTAACATATGCAGGAGCAAGTTTTGATTGTATAAACCTCACCGGAAACCCTCATCCAGCTGATGTAGACTGTTTAAAACTTTGCTTTCACTGCGATTTAAATACAACTTTAAAACAAAATAATGCATCTGATAAAACGTTTACTTTTTATAGGAAATAATCAATTAACGTAATGTAATAATTATAAAAATAGAGGGTACAATCTTACTAAAGAACTTTACTATAATATTATTGTTAAAATAAAAAGGAATTAAATTGCATCTTGTTAGTTCTTGTCGTTCGACATCCATCCACAGAGAATTGTAAATAGATATTTATTGATAATAATGTTTTAGCGATTTTCGTTACAGACTTTTTCTCATTCTTTAATCGATTGACAATCTAATAATAATGTAATAATTCTTTTATATTTACGGCCGAATTTAATACACTTAAATCATTATTAAACTGCTTACAGCTACCGTTTATAATCTTCAACTATGATTACCTAACCCTGTCACAAAAATGTCACAGTCTGGTGCCAAAGAAAACGAATAATTCGGGTGATAATACACGTAATGTATCTAGCTAGAGCTTCCTGACGGAGACGAGTTAGGGAACGAATCTCAGCCAGCAAATTATTCTAATGTAATACGAAAGCAAGCTAAAGTATTCAACAAGCTTGTTCACTTTCATGGGAATATTCATTTTATAATCTCGGTTCCATTCCAAAGCTTTTGAAAAATATCAGCGTTATGTTCGGATACATTTTATCCCAAAGGTATTGCTACGTTTATCTTGCTTAAGGGTTGAATCACATATAACATTATTGTCTTAAAGCAATTTATCACTACTTATAGTAATTGTAATTTTTTTGATAGGCAAACAAGGTTTACTTAATGCTTCCTGTCGACTATATCGTAAGACTAGCAAGCGTTCCATTAAAATGTCAACGTATGTATAAAGGTCTGGTGTGAAGTTCTGATTTAAAAAATGAACGAATAGAGTCACAGAATAGCATTTTTTTTAAAATTTGGGTTTATATAGTTAAATCGATAATTTAATTTTATTTTATTATATCTCTCCCCAGACCAAACAATAAACTTATGAGATAACACAACTAGGTTTACACATAAGACAATAAAATGGGAACTTGAGACTAATGACGATGTGATAAGCATGTGTTGTGTATGGGTGTTTTATAGTATGTAATTCCTGATTTGTACTGAAACAATACACCATATTTATTTCACCAAAATACCTACCATTCTCCTATTCATTGATGACATCTAATGGGCAGGTCATTTATTACTTACGATAGTATTCTACTGATATAAATTCGACAAACTGTATGAAAGCACTGTGTCAACCGGGAATAAAACTTTTTATCACAAATCAAATCACGAAAATGCGGAAACAGGGGTTGGCGAGTGGATACTTAATATCTTACCTTTATTGTTGTTAGCACCTTATTAACACACCTATGTGAAAGCTTGTGTGAAATGTGACTTACATTTGTGATTTAGTGTTTTTGTTAACACCAATTAACACACGCGATGCTTAAGATCGTCAACTGTGGACGACCTCTATCCCTTGGAAGGGACATTAAGTCTTTTGACTAATACCGCTCGAGTTAATCTAATAGGTTCGATGTAAAGATCTATCCTACAAGTTTCTATGCAGGAAGTATAAGCTCAATGATTCATCGTGACCTCGAATTAAGAAAGTGTTTACGCACGCTACACGAATTTCCATTCAAAATCTTGTGCCGCGAATTAATTTGAATATTAATTTATTGAACTCCATCGACTTCGAAAGCTTTTGTTCAATATTTTCAGCGACAGGTATTTTACGGATATTATAAATGATTCGGCTCAGTTTTAACACTTAGTAGTTTAATTGAAAATCCACCACCAACCACAGTGAATCGATACGTCAGCGGTCATTTCTAATTTGGAAGAATTGTAATTCAAGTTATTAAAAAGGTGGGGATTGTAAGTATTCTGATCTTTAGAACACCGCCCTAGACGTACTCTAACAGATTGAGTCATCATTATTAAGAAATCCACTGAAGATAAAATGTTTACCACGTGAGGCATAGTAAGGCTTTCAATCTTATCCATAAAATTAACGGTATAAAAACCGAGAGACTTTAATAAAAATGGATTCAAAGCGAGCACTGTTGGCCTAGACTTCAATACTCGCGATCCAATTAGGGCTGTGTACTAATGGGTTGTTTGAGTGGTTTATACCAGGAATCGATGCGTTATAGAATAGGCTGATTTTTCGAAATATATAATAATACTATTATATATTTATAATATATTTATGTATAAATTGTCACTTTTGTAATATTTTTATTGTATCGTTGTATTTGCCGTGTGTGTGTCCTTATGAACGACTTTCTTTCAAATACATTAATTGCCAGTTCCCAAATAAAGAGCGTAAAGAGAGAAAGAATTGCGAGATGAACTGGCAAGAAACTCTCAGCCACTCTACAATAAAGAGCTGTGAGTAACAACCATAATTGGATGCACATACGTATTTAATATGTATATTATATAAATCAATAAAAAAAATCCTTTACTACCGGTGGGCGTAGTGAAATAGGAGCACACATTAGTGTTGTAGTGAGAACAACCCGCAAACACATATTACTCGGAGATTAATCCATGTCTTTGAAAATATAGGATTAAAAAGCGAATGCCAAATTTTATTCTCTATACAGAATTTCAGCAGCTACATTGTGCATATGCGAAGTCGGGTGGGCTTAACTAGTTCAAAGGGGCGGCGTGAAAATATATGCAACGCTGCTTTTCCAGACCGTTAAAAGTTCCCAACGATTCTTTTCACACGCGGAGTCTTTCTCTGAAATTTTTTCATTTCAAACTTGCTTTTAGCTTTCATATCACCTGATAATTACGAAAGCTTAATGTTTCTTTGCGGAAAATGTTATGAAACCGTCGTATGCGTAAATATAAAAATGCATTCACAAACATCATCTGTACTTCAAACGTGAGGATAACAAAATAAATTTTGACAGCACTTTTTT
Organism: Leptophobia aripa; assembly: GCA_951799465.1. NCBI lineage: Eukaryota > Metazoa > Arthropoda > Insecta > Lepidoptera > Pieridae > Leptophobia > Leptophobia aripa. The sequence continues at coordinate 1,492,932 of OX637264.1, read as the reverse complement.
ATCTCACTATTTTTTATAACACTTTTGTCTATGATTAAATCATAGATATGTTTCATTATTTAATTAATAGATAAAGCTACATAAAGCCATAGGTAAAGAATAACACATCCACTAATAACTAATCAGGGACTTATTAATAACTGAAATATCAACTCCCTAAAAGGCCGGAAACACACTAACGAGCTACCAGCCACGTGAGTGTCTATATTCGGCGACTTCACCTTTATGGTGTGCCCTACTCATTTGCCCTCGCTTCTTTTAAAAATATTTATTTTTTACACGAAAGATGAAAAAATCTCCGATAATTGGTATGATAATTTTTATTCCTTTGTTCTTGATAGTCCTTTGTAATTTAATCTTTCAAAAAATTGAATTATTTGCGTTTAGTCTTCTCTGTGGTATGTCTTGTCTATGTCAATTACTAAGAACTCTCTCGTAACAAGAGTTGCCTGGAAGTAATTGCTTACAATACTTGCGCTTTACTTAGCTTATAGATTAATTATTGACGATAAAATAATTGTTTAGAAGTATAAATAATAAGAATTAATTTAACTTTTTGCATGATTGTTTTTTTAGAAAATAATAATTTGGTTGCATACTCAAACTATACAATATTTACGCATTAATTGTAAATAAATTATACACATAAGTGAAGGTAGATAAAGGCTAGACTTATGAATTATGAAAATAGGACTAGTCTAGTCTATCTCAGCTTCAATACCCTTTTTTGATGGCTCAGCAGGTGTGAAAGTATAAAACGATGTTGATAATTTGATTAAATAATTCATTTTTAATAAGGGCTAATTGAATTTTATTATAAATACTATATAGAACATTTTTGAAACTTTAGTGAACTGTTTAAGTCTTTGAGTACATTCTATTCAAATCTGACATTATTGTTTACTTGACACACTACAGACATACCACAAACATAAATACTAAATAAAAAAGTTTTCAGCTATAAATTACAGCAAAAGCTTTTTAGTGATACAAATTATGATAAATCATTAAAATATGGTTCCTTACGTCGATGTTCCATTTTATATCTGACAGTCTGTGCCTAAAGTGTGTCAATATAAATGTCATTAGACAACTGGCATCTGACAAATGACAAGTGTCAAGAAAAGCTCTCGGCGCCTTTTTTTTGATCCTTTTACTGCGTTTCCAATAATGAACGGAATATAATCATCCGTCAATGTTTACGCAGCAAATTGAATCAGTATTGACTTTATTGCTTTTCACTCGAGGAAGCTGTTTGAATAAATTTTTGAATTTACTTTTATCACATACTTTTTAATAGTATGAAAATTAATATCTAGTGACAAAGGTCAAAACTATTTAAGTTGGTGGTAAATAAACTTATATAACTTTTAAGTTGCTATCCTGCACCTATGCTCTAACTATTTAATTATCAAAAACTATTAATAACTTAATCAAAATATAATATATTAATTGCTTTTTAGTTCGTTTTGACAATAGCAGGATAGTGCCTCCATTTAATAATTCTTGGAGAACACGCTCTCTCTCTTGAAATAAAATCAAAAATATCTTTTTTCAGATAGGTACACTTATGGATCGTAAAAAAAAACTTGTGTTTTTTTTTACTTTACATTGAATGCCAGATCCCAGAATCAAGCGTAGAGCGGACGTGAAGAACTGGCAAGAAACTCACCGCCACTCTTTTCAAACGCCAAGCATGTTTTACAGTACGGTTGTAAAGATCCGCAACCATTACACCACACACCAGCGAATTGGTGAATAACAATAAAAAAAACATTACTATCATCGGTGTGAATAGCGAATTAGGAGCACACTTTATAGTGAGAACATCCCGCAAACACACAGTACACAGAGACTTATACAGTAAAAAAATATTTACGCTAAACCCGGTATACACAACTAACGCTGCTCGTGCAAGATTTCCGAAGTACACTAGACCCACTTTCTTGAAATAACTTTATTGCACAGATGTACATTCGCGGATCACTGTCTAATGTTACTGAATAACGGTCAATGCGCCGATTGTATCAAAATAACACTCAGTTAATTGAAACTGGCGCCAATGGTTCTCATAATGCAGTTCGATTAATTTAATTTAATGTTATGTATGCAGTTTAAAGTACGCTTCGTTTTATTGATCGTTAGTAAAGCTTATACAAACATCACCTATGTACTAGAGTTTTATGAGTTCGTATCTAATACTATGGATAGCAGAAGGTTTTAAAGCTAAAACTTCTGTACACTTTAAAAGCTTGGCTTTCAATGTTCAAAGGTTTTATGACTTTTCGGTTTTCCCTTCCAAATCAATTTCTTGACTTTTCGAATTTTGATGTTTTGTGTATTATTTTTTATAGTTAAAACCTTTTTGTAAAGCATGAAATCCTGCATGTAGGATAATCAACCGTACTGTTGATCACGCTTGGCGGTTTAAAAAAGTGCCGGAGAGTTTTTTGCCAGTTCTCACGTCGGCTCTACGCCCTTGATTTCGGAACTGGCAGTAAATGTTATTATAGAATCAAATTTTTTTAAAATTGTATGGACTTATGTGAATAAAGATATTATTATAGATTTTTCGATAAAAAACTGTATTCATTAAATTGGACTAAGAATGTAGTGAAAGGCGAACGCGATTGATACGTCTTGTGTTGTCAAACGATTCGTCTCAGTTGCCATATAAATGAGTGTTCTTCGGTTTATTTCATTTATTATTTTCGTTTGGTGAGAGTTTTACATATACCTTACCGGTACTTTTTTTGTTTACACACGGACCGAGGTGGTTGAGAGGAAGTCCTAAGAAATTTAAATTCAACTCGAGACAGTGAAAGTTGATTATGGATTAGAAAGGGACACTAAGCACATTGTCTACCCTTTCTACGCCATTATTCATGTAGGCACCCTGAATAAATATTTCCAAGGGTGTGACGATTATTCAAAGGAGGTTATATAGTACATTTATTTAAAAAAAAAATACTTAAATCATGTAGGTTTCGTACACTTATGAATCGTCAATAAAAATATAATGATTCTACAATGACATTTTCTAGCAAGAAACATCAGAAGATCATCAACTATTCAAAACTCAAAATCTGTATTCAATGAAGGCTCTATAAAGACCCTTTTGAATCGTCATTTTACATTACCACCCTCTGAAGGCCGAGAAGGGCCGTAATTAACTCGATAGCTGCTCTTTTAAAATACTAATATTTCTCATATCATATATAAAAAAGTAATAACTTAAAGTAGAAAACTTTGATTAACAGCAATTAATGAACTTTAATTTTATTTATTCTATAACGAACTCACAACCTCTAATTAATTGAGCCAATTTGAGAATACAAAAACTACCTTTTAATATGTATTCAGTGTTTAAAAATAGCAGGCAAGGTGAACTAGGAACGTGACAGAGAAGTACTCCAGGGAGGGAAAGCGTACGACAGGAGACCAACATACAGGAGAATGACCTTAAGGCGGCAAGGTCGTAAACGCGTGGAAAGGTCTTAGGGAGGATTATGCTATTAAGCAAATAAACACTCGAACACCGATGTGACAATAATTTATTATAATACTAGCTGATCCTGACAAACGTCGTTTTGCCAAAAACAAAGTCTCAGTTGTTGGCCGACTCCCAGACCTACTCCATATGGCCACAAAATTTCAGGAGAATCGGTCAACCCGTTTCGGAGGAGTACGGGACATTGTAACACGAGAATTTTATATATTAGATTGTAGCTTATATGACACGTTTGTCGGTTTACCATAGCAGTGCCATCTATTGATTACTTACTCAATACAGTCGAAAAGTATGGACATCTGTTAGAATCTTTTGGAGTTAACAGATAATTGTGACTGTCAATTAATCATATAGACAAATTATTTGCAATAAAATAAAATTGCGACTATAATTAAAGATCTAAGCTATCCTACATCTCAAGTTGGACCAGACTGCTCACGGTGTGCCAATTTAATTTAAAATCGGTTATGTAGTTTAGAAATCCATCGGGGACAAACATCGTGACAGGAGATTTATGTATATAAGATATGTTTTGTTATTGTATTGTACCGTTCTCCATAATCTGTTATATTTATTAATAATGTAGCACTCTAGTTTTCATGGTTCAAATAGAGTAGCCTCGTTTAAAATAATATTTTAAATCATTAGAGGATTTTTTGTCCTGTTTAAATACTTGAAAATATTCAGACAGACTTTTAGACAATGTTTTACATGCACGGCGACTAGCTATTCAAAATGCAACCTTGGCAACAAATCACACATAGTTGAAATGTATGAATATTGAAATTCATACATATGTAAATACAAAGTGAATTGTCGTATTGAAATTTAAAAAAAAACCTTACATAACTCAACGTAAATACATAACTTGGACATTAACCGAAAAGTATTTTTTTTTATTTCGAGAACACACAGCATCAACTAAAGTTTTATTTAAATTTTATTCACATTTTATTTGATCATAGAAGATAAACTAAAAAAATTAAGCTATTTAGCAAATCAAACCACAAATGCCGCCAGAATAATGCTTAGTCTATCACAAGGACAAAACTTATTGAATTTGTTTTAATATTTACATATAATTAATGAATTAAAATTATTAAAGTTGCCCCCTTAAACGTCTCACAGTACATTAGTATTATAATTTATACGTAGTATACCGAGCAGTTTCAATGATATAACTAAATTCACTTGGTTTATTTTAAAATTATGTTTTTAACAGTATACTGAAAGCGTGAAATTTTGTCAACAGTATCACTCTATATTGAATTTCTTTACGCGAATTTATAACATGATTAACATAGCCTCTTCGTTTACCCCATTTTCTATACAAAAAGCTTTTAAAGATTCGCGTTAAGGTATCATGGTTGTGTAACTTACGTGTTCCATCGAAGCGTGTGGCGATCGTATCGAGGAAGGTGTTCTGGGGCGCGAGAAGCCCCTTTCGCACCGGCATCACCCCTTACCGGCGCGTGCGCTGCCCCTCCACCTGGGAAAATATGTAGCTGTTAATATTATTAAGACACATTTTTATTAAAAAGGTGGCCGATAGTAGGAAGTTATAAAAAATATGTTAGAAAAATTGAAAGCAGTTTGATTTGCAGGGGGGGCAAACGAAAGTCGCCGCCGATAGACACACACGTGGGTGCGTTGCCGGCCTATATATAGTCTGGGATAGCTTTTATATAACGCGAAAGTTCGAATTAGAAAAAAAATACATGAAAAGGCCGGATGCTTATAACATTATCAATATTCCCTTCCGTTACTTTTTACATTTATTATTTGTTTTATAGTGTATATATTAATTAAATCTCAATAAATATGTACGTACCAAAAACAAAAGATCTTTTGATCAAGGGTTACTGGAAATGTTGAGAAGTTTATAATTGATCGTAAACTATTACGTAGACTAAAACTGTAGCGGCCTTGTTATAAAACATGAATCAAACTAACTTCTTAACATAGTTACGATGGTACTTACATGTAGTGGTAACCATGGCAACAAATATGAAGCATATTTCTTACGTAAATTGGCTTTACGTTAATATAGAAGGCCTTTCATACCAAGATACAGAAATCTATTTATGTATTTATAACTGAATAAGTCATTGAAATAGTGATATTTGGACGGGCGTAGCGTAGGCCCCAAACTTTGCATTATAACAAATGATAATACTGTTTATTTTCCTTTGACTTTACGCAAAAGCCGGAATGTCTTAATTCAAGAACAGATAATCTTCTAGACTTTACTGGATACACGTTCTACTATTGATTTATTAGGTTTGCTCACAAGTTTGTATTCACTTTCTCACCCTGAGTTTCTCACTAAGCCAAAATTGGAGTCTTGTATTATTATTATATTTGTATTATTAACTTTAATAATTAAAATATATATATATATATTAAATTTGTATTATATTAAAGTTAATAATACAAATACAATATTAATACAAGACTCTCAACAAACTTTTAAAATTGAACGTAAAATTCTTAATTTAAATTTCACCTGTCCTTAAATCAAAGGTCTAAATCTAAAGGCAAGACTTATTTCTACACATAAATTCATCTCTGTAAATATAATCCTATAAAGATATATAAAATCGGTTAACGTAATTTCAAAAAGCAATAATAAGCTACAAATTTTTAATTAATGTTGTCGGTTTAGCATCGGGGATTTTCATTAGCAGTCGCCATAAATCTCCTTGTATAATTAAGCTCTATTTAAGGTGACCCATAAACAGAGCGCTAGATGCCTGCAGCCTTTCTACCTTCTCGTAAACTTTTTATGTTTCATAAATGCGCTGGTAATAAATATGAATTAATGTGTTTCCGAGCTCCCTTTTGTTAGGCGCGTTGTGTTCGCAATGAGATGCGGTTGCCGGTTGGGTGCACACCTATAAAAATGCATTTCAATCTGTGATAAATAGCACACGCTATTGTTATGCTGCGATATGAGTATTCGATAAATGCATATAGCTCTCATGATTAAAGTGCAACTGTTGGGATGACGCTTTGTATGACGTTATCTCCGTGATAGATCAGACTTCACAGTGACTAATTAAACCTTATGCTAATAATTGAATTGTTACTCCGAGTCAAGTAAAAAGAGTTCTTATATATATTCAAACTTCTAACTGTTTGTTCGCGTATCAATGGACAATTACTGACGCGATATTTTTTTCAAGCGGCATATTTACATAAAGATTAAGGATTCATTTAATTGAATTCTTATGTTTAATTTAAATACCTCGACGTGATTCCTACGACTGTTTTACGCTGTCTAAGTGCAAAGAGAAAAGCTTGCGGTTTTTATATATAAATTAATTACCTTAGTACAAACGTGATGTACACTGGCATTCATTAATTCATTAAAGTAAGTAAACTTAAGTATGCCGTTGGCGTTTTAAACGCCCTGTATACAGATACCTTAACGATAAATTAATTTTTTAATAAGTATGAAAGAGGATTTAGTCGAAGTGTTATGTTATGTAGAAGCATTGAAATGTAAATAAAACGAAATAAATAAATGTTTTGTAACTCTATTAACTTTTAACAGGATCAGATGCAAAAGCGCCCAACTTATTTAATAAGAAAGGGAAAGTAATACACAAATACTTTTCTCCGTTAACCGGGTGGGCTTTATTTCAGAGGAAATATTAAAGAAACTTCACATCTAATTCCATTTTGCATGTTGCACGTTATTTATGAGTATATTGGTTGGTAAATAATACGAGATATTTCTTAGCCCAGACGTAATTTACCGCAGCCTGAATCCACTGGATGTGGGAGGAGAACTGGCGGAGAGTTTCATGTCAGTTGTTCTCGGCCGCGCTACGCCCTTGATTTGTGAACTGACAGACGAATTTGTTTATAACTTATTGTATTTTGACGATTCATAAGTGTACCATAGTTACCTGTGTGAATAAAGATATTCTGGATATTGACGCAGGTTGGTGGACGTCGTGCTTGATAAATGTAAAGGTAGTGAGTGAGCTCACCTGATTATGAGTAATATAAGATAAGCTAAACATATACAGGCCTTATTAGGATTATCGTTTCATCTGTACCAATCTTGCTTATATGTTAAAAGTTTTAAGGTTTTCGTTCCTCTTTCATAGATTAGTACGATTTTAGTTACAAGAAGCGTCTATCGACCATCCTGTATATTGTTAGCATGTTAATTTGTTAAGGTTTTACATTACATTTTACAAATAAATATGAAAAATTGTGATAGTATTTTAAGTGATATTACTTCCAATATGCTCAAACATATTTCGCATATATGGATTGTATATTAGCTTTTTATAAGGGCAGAGATTCTCATTAATTAATGTTTAATTATTAATAACAGCTTATTTATAATTTTCCGTTCATATAAAGTTACTATAAAGGCTGTATGTGTTTTTTTTTAAATCTGTTAATAATGAAATTTATTTCGTAACGAGTTATAAATTACGTTCTCAGGTCCCGGTGTAAACCATTTAACGGAATGACAAATTTTGTGACATCTCCGTTTCGCTCGTAAACTTGATGTAAATTTAAGATTAACGAAATTTGTAAAATTCCACGAGATTACATTTATGAGATTGTCATAATATATAAATGTAAACATTTCTTAGATATTCGTGTTCCGATTGACTATTTCTACAGAAAAACGAAGTTTTTTTTCGTTAACACGTAGAAAACGTATACGTCTTTGCCATGAATAATATATCTTCTTATATATAACATGAAAGCTCAGAGTTAAAATTAACAATGGCTTATTAAACTTTTTCAAACCTTTAAACCTGTGTTGTGGAAGTCCAGTCTCATTCAAGTTATATGGTTGAAAAAGCGAAAAAAAAAATGTGTGTGTATATTTGTGTGGGTGCACAATATTCCTAGGGCATGAGCTCCTCTTGGGTTGGAGTTAAGACAGCATATGTTTCATAATCTTCATAAGTTTTTACCTTCATATGTAACATAACTTAATTGTCCTCTTTCCTATCCCGTATTTAATTATTTCCCTTACTTTTCTATACCGTACGAATGGTAAAACATGTGGAAAATATAGACGGTGGTAAAACACTTTCTTTATGTGATCCGCCAGCTCGTTTGCACTCCATAGAAATATAAAATACCCTCACGTTCTATTTGTAATATATTACTTCAAGTATAATCATATATTGTAGATAAATAGTTAACTACTTATAAAACTACTAAATGAAAATATATTGCGCCAAGTGATTTATCTCTTTGCTCTATGATCTAACATCCGGTAGGCATAACACATACCACAAAGTACAGAATACACTAAGAACAAAACAATATATATACAAAAGTTACAAACACAATTTAAGTTTTTAGGATGATTGTGTTAGTAAGACAACGTTACATAAAACTCTTGGGAAACTCGGGTTAGGCTGTATTTTGTATCTTGCTTGAAAATATATTTACATTTAAATAACTTAAAAATATTTGTAATAAAGCTCTGCTTATACTATAAAAATAATCTTTATGCTACTCTCCACTTATCAGTTGATAAAATATATATCTATTTGACGTAAGTAGGCAAGGCTACCATACATTTTACGAAGGCTTTTTTTTTATTTATCCCTCTGTGGTATAATATTTTAATGAAATAAGTTTGAAATAAAACCTTTTTCTATAACCGGAGCGATTCTAATTACGAATTCTCCATAACTAAAGACTACAGAGATATGTGTAGACCAGACATTTTAGGTACACCGTAATATTCACCAGTCTATTGATAACCCAGTACGTAGAGTTGCATCTGTATAAACTTCAAATGAAAAGTATTCAAGAGATTCAGTAAAGGAAACTTTTTCATTTATTTATTTTCAGCATTCAGTTGAATAGCGACTTTGGAGGTTGAACGAGTTCCTCCGATGTATTTACTCGGATTTTTAATTTAATAGAGAGTAGGGAACAATTTTGTCGACACTCTATTTTGGAGATTTGTTTATATAATTGATAAATTAGGATTTTTTACATCACATAATTTAAATATCGCATTTGTAAACGCGCGCCATTGTTACGGTTATTTTTAATTTTAAATGTTAGCAGAAATTCAAAAGATTCAATTTGACGAATCGTCTTCAAGTTACTGGCGGGTTAGAATGTATTTTTAAACAGCGAAATGCATCCCGCTTTGTGATGATTTGGTCTAGACTATTCACTCATAGAGTCTAGACCAATTAGAATAAGCGATATGTCAGTTTTGCAACTGTCATCCGTTTCTAAAGATTGTAACTTTATGACGTCTGGTGACAATTCATGATTTTTTAAAATTCGAATTTAAATTATTAAAGGATATTTTTCATTGTTTTCATATAATACTAGCTGAACCGGCAAACGTTGGTTTGCCTTAAAAAATATTTCTAGTGTAGACAAAAAATAACCGACGAAGATAACTAATTAAATGACGTGATGTAAAATGATTAAATTACTAAAATGACCATTAAATAATAGGGCTTGGTGATAAAAATGTAAAATATTAGGGTTGTATGTATTTTTAATGCCACGTTTAAAAAAAATAAAAGGAAAAAGTCGCGTAATAAAATTTAAAAAAGATTTTTAAGGCTGAATAACCCTTATCACTTAGAGGTTTGAAAAATAGATGTTGGACTATACTCAGACCTACTGAATACTCATTTAAAAATTTGGTAAAAATCGATCAGGCCGTTTCGGAGGAGTGCGGTAACTAACATTGTGACACGGAAATTTTATATATAAGATAAATATTGAACCATGGTGTAATATTTTCAGATCTTTACAATCATGCTGTGAAACATGCTTGGCGGTTTAAAGGAGTGGCGGAGAGTTTCTTGCTAGTTCTTCTCGTCTGCTCTACGAGCTTGATTAGGGAACTGGCAGTAAATGTAGATTTTTTTTTATAACTATTTATTTTTTTGACGATTCATAAGTGTTCCATAGTAAATAACGTGAATATGGATTTTTGATTTTGAATGATAAATAATGTACATTTTCATTTGAGTGAGATTATTGTTAAGACCAAAGGGATTAAGATTATGTGATTTCGAGTCGGCATGATATCCTATATATGCCTCAGCACAAGCTTACGATTTGACAGTGGTTTTGAGTCGGCATAGAACGCCTCCTGTATAAGCTTACGTTAGGGTTGACAGCATTCTGAGTTAAATCCGTACGTAACAAGGCTATGAAAAGATCAAAAGCTTTTAGTTATTCATACCGTGATTTGATTATGATATTATTTTACGATGAAGCTGAAATATAAAACATTAATAAAAGTTTTGCTCGTATTATTTAATTAAAGTATATTGTTTTAGACTTTGTAAGGGTTTTTTTTAATTTGAGGTCGCATTTTTTGATGTCGTATGTTTTTCATACACATTACACACAAATTTAAACGTTATCACGGTTGGCTATTTTTCTTTAATTATTTATAACAATAAAGTTCTTTATTCCAGATATAAATAATACATACATTATCTTATCAAGAACTGGTGCTTTTCTCAAACAGCGTATAAGCATCGCGATACAGCGAGGAAATGCCGCCAGCATTATTATTATTATACATTTGGGGCGTAGGGTACTTTGTCACAAGGAGCTAACTTTTTAATTTAGTTTTAGTTTTGTGTTTTATATTAAAGATTAATTATGACATGATTTTTATTATTAGTTCATCCAGCCCCCAAATTCTGACACTCTACTCTGCACAGCGCAATTCTCTGCCATGTGCTCCTCTGTATCCCTAATTTGGCCAACCCATCTTCTAAATTGCATCCCTCTTTTTCATTTGTTGTACCATGGGCACCATTTTAATATTTTGCTCCATATTTTCTGTACCTCTCACCACATGCCCAGCCCATTTCCCACATCAGTGTGTTAATTTTTATTATGACATCTGCTAATTTATGTAACCCATTTGGAATGGTTTTAATTTATCTTAAATTAGATAACATTAAAATATTTACAGGCGGAAATAGATGTCGAAGATGTCAATCGGTTTCAAACTTCGAAGAAGGAGATTGAGCTTAAATTGAAACTTGAGTAACTTTATGAATTGGTATTGTGTAAGAAAATATTTTGTTTTCGGAATGTTTTTAACTAATCATCTCGAATCGAATTTCCCGATTGATATGAAAATGGATCTTGTTGAATATTTCAAGCAATTAAAAAAAAACAGACTGTTGTATGTAGGTCAGCGTGTCACTTATGAAAATCTAGTTTTTATGTAAATAACGAATGGAAACGCGTATTTATTTCATTCGCAAGTGGTAATTCGGTCAAATTGATCGTTTTCGTGATACTTGATGTGGAATTTAATTACTAATTTAACTTTTCTGTTCACTTTTCGATTCTCTAGATATTTGTACATTATGGGTTTCATTGAGGTGCCGAATGGCGCGTTTTCTGTCTTTAGATGATGAGATGATGACTCCAATGGCGCAATGTCGGATTGTCGAACAGAGGGTAATGTATTCGATCCCCGTACGAAGACGGGATCCCCGTACCCCGGTACGGTCAACAATTATGTAAGGAACATACTTGTTGTCTGTGGTCTGAGTTTTATAACTTTTTTTATTTTTTTATTTCTTAAATCTATATAGCTTATCAAATAACGTTTACACCATAAAAATAGATTAAGCCAAAATAAGGTTAAAACAGAAACAACAATAACAAAAAAAAACACGAACAGAAAAAAATAAATAAAAATATATATATACATATGAACAAGTGGAGTATTTTATGTGAAGAACGAGCATTTAAGTGTGTGTGTGTGTATTAGTGTGTGCAATGGTGTTTCTGTGAGAGTGAGTGTACGAGGTTGAGTCTTAGTTTTTGTTTTAAAAGAATTTCTACTTAGGCCAAATATATACAAGGACAGATAGGAGTCATTATAGGTTCTTGCTGCGCGACACAAGACTGAGTTTTGTCGGTAGCTTGTTCTTGCATGAGGGACCTGGAACAAGGCAAGACTGCGAGTGGGATAGGCGGGTACCAGAAAGTTATGCCTTCCAGTAGCTCGCTACAGTCTTTTCTTCCCGAGACCAAGTCATGCAAAAGCGTCATATCTTATAATATGTATTTATTTTAAGTATATGTAGTTTATCAGTTGTATAGGCACCCATAACACAAGCTTTAAATTGCATACATTGGGGCTAACCGTCGTGATTGAAGGGTGTCCTGATATTTATTTATTTATTATTTATTTATTTAATAAGGCACACCGACAACACACATACAAACATAACCCGAACAAAATTACAAAATAAAAAAACACACAAGGCATGTATGTGCATTAATTATAGGGATGCACAGCATTACAGGTATACAATTTAAAAAACAACCAAACAATCATATATAAAACAAAAAGAAAAAACTCTGCCACAGAAATAAAACAAAAAATTAACGTTCCTAAATTGGAGTCTATTGGCGAAACAAGGTCCGCAACAATTTGCGGATATTATATAACTACGTTCTGCATCATTGACACGAAGACGGTAGAAGAAAAATTTAATTTAATTGAAAAAACTCGTGCTAGCCTCGAATGCGCTCACAGAACGGCGAAAGCGTGTATGTAATCTAACAACATTTATATTCGTTAATTTTTATTTGAAACGTAAACTAGTTACATACAATTTCCACAATTAAACTACTGTTTATAAGAACAAATTATGTTTTTGTTCATCTTACATAACCTCTGGTTTGCGATGCCCGTTTTGCTGTCTGTACGCAGGTGAATCATTATTATTATCTATATTGACAAACATCGATGGTACTAAATACTGATCACAAATACTTTTACATTTAATTAAAAATTATATTATTTAAGATATATATTGTTAGTTAATACCGGAGGAATGGGAGCGTAACGACGCTTTATAGGCCCTGGGTGGGGACGCTCTTGCTCCAGTCACGGACAGCATAATTATTGGCTGTGCAAAGCTCTCCGCGTAGCCGTGTTAAGCTGACAAGCCCAACAGCGAGATATCATCAAAAAAACATGTTGACATAGTATCGTCTAGTCTATCGTATAGTCTTACTAGCATTAGCTCCCGCTCTGATCGTTCAGATTCTTTGTAATTGTGTTAAATATTTTGTTTAGTTATTTACTTTAGAATCAGTGTGAAAAAATTGTAAATAAGTAAACACTTATTTACAATTTTTACACAAACAATACAAACGTATTGTTTACTATTCTCTCTTCTGATCTCTGACAATATGTATTATGGATTATGTAGGTAAAATAAAAACAGAGGCTCAGTCCGAAAGATAACACCTATCTTTCGGACTGAGCCCGGGTTCACATGAAATTCAAGTACCTACATATATTGAAAAGTATAATTTTGCAAGTTTAATTTACTTCTATGCGCACGTTAATAATATTTTTCTTTATTTCAGACAACGAAAAGAACCTACTTTTATCTTAGTAGCAATAATTTCTTACTTAACTTCTAAAATACAGGCAAAATATAAATTAACAATTTGTTTTAGAAATACTTTTTTAAAAACACTATTTTACAATATATTAGTATCATTGATTACGCCTAAAAATCTGATACTTAACCAGCTGTTTTTTGTAGGTTTCAGACCGGTTTATTTTGAAACCTTCGTAGCTGGATATAACAAAATTATTTTATGTATTATATTACGTCGATCTTTGATACGATTCTATGTGGACCAGATATATAAAATTATTTCATTGTTTATATATCATATATACAGTAAAGGTCTATAATCATTATTAATTATTAACAGGGTCTTTGTCTATTGATGCGTACATTTATCGTGCCACGTTTACAAATTTAAATAGATAATGTATCAAACGAAATACAAGAGTGTCTTTTGAATTCTCTTTAATGACTTGCTCCAGTTCAAATGTTAAACATTAATATATATTTAACATGATAGGATAATCAGACGTGAGCATCACTTATGAGCGATGTAATTCCAAATTTAAATTCATTTTAAAACTCTCCGTCACAGATAATATTTTATAGATAAATCAATCAGTTCGTCTCGATTAACAAAAACACAGCTACTAATAGAATCTGTTTTAAAACTAACGAGCAACATCTGTTTAAAGCCACAGAGACGAGATCATGGTTTACCTACATTCAACAAATTTATTACGATCGGAAATTATGCGGCTCCGTTCACGTGGAACGACATATTTTTGTTCTATATCGAATACAAATAGATGTTTTCGTAAACATTGTTAGCAAACTCTGAGGCCGTCTGTACAAACCCCAGCTGTTAGCATGAACATTTGCTCTTGAGGTCACGATACATCGTAAAGAAAATTGTATACATTTCGCTTATTCTTTTGTCTTGCTCTTTGGCTTTTATCGGAACACCTGCTGCTGACAGATAAATTTATTTCGATTCAAATGACCACTTAATTAATTTATAATAGTGCCCGTACCATACGAAGGTAAATATAAATGAAAATACAATCAAACAATAATAAAATAGCTATAGTTAATATTAACTATAAACTCAAAATATCTATAAATTAAATAGAAAAATTGTCATGTTCGTCTAAGTGAATTGAAATCCGAATCAACAATCAAACAAAATATTAAAAATGTATGTTGACGTATAATATGATTAAACCGTAGCATGGTCTGGCGAAATTCCAAAATACTTTTTTCACACTTATTTGTACTTAAATCATGCATAAAGGGTTAACGACGCGTGACACAGAATATTTAAAATAACAATGCTATATTTACCACCTGTCCGTTCTTGATGAGTTAATAATGGTATCTGATTTAAAATATACTGTTGGCGTAAAATACCTTATACATTTTTATGGCTGTACATAAAATCAAACAGCACAAGCAATATATTGTAACATTTAGGAAGAAATAGCTAGGTTTATTTAATATTTTAATTATTGTATGAATACAAATAATAATTTACAAGAAAAATCGATTTAAATATCCCTTACAATATAGAAATTTATTTATCATATGCACAGATAAAAAATAACAACACCAAGATTTCACTGTTATATTGTAATTAGATGTTCAGCTGTCACAGATAGAATATCGATTAAAATGGCGGCATCAAACGACAGATTAAAAATATTTTAATTTTTGAAAATATTATTTTTAACGCATAATTAAAATTAGTTTAATCTTTATCTGAATCAATGATGAATCGTAACGGTATAAAGTGAGTTAAATCCGTAGGCCCTTAGAGGAAACTAAAATATGACTGTTGCATAGACAAACATTTTTGCGTTAATTTAGTACGCTCATTAATTTGATATCGCATAACGGATAGCCTGTAATCCCCATACATGTTTGTTTCATAAATAAATTAATTTCAATACTACGCTTGCCAAAAATCCAATAATGGAGTATGGATACATACATATCCTTGTTACATAACAAAATCAATTGATCATATAGATATACTGTTGAATCATATAGAACATTAAAAAAGTATTTTAGTTAGGTTTTTTTTTCTGTTGTATGTCATGTGTGTGTGCTAATAAACGTTTCTTTATTTCTATTCTATTGCTGATATGTTAATGAAAAAAAAGGTGCAAAACGAGAAGTAATTAAAATTTAAAGATACAGATTATTATTTTTTGTTGTATTTGGGGTATATTATAATTTTCTTAGCAAATTAATAAATATTTGCAACACCCTCGTCGAAGTGTTATTTATTGTAGAAAGAATTTTATTTGAAATTCCAGTCCATAGTACAAACTTCGTTAGCGAGTCATGTGTTAAAAAACTATTTTGTTAAAGTAGGTAACTTTAGCACACAAAAATACCTCACTCTTATGGCACATTCTTTCTCCCTCTTTCTGTCTTTTCCTTAACAAAATGTTAAATTGTCATTTCTTATATTATATTTTTGTGTTTTATATATATTTACATATTTATTGTACCATGATATGGTGTGATAACCTATGTCACTCTATGTCATTCTTTTAATGAAAATTTGTCATAAAAAAGTCTTTGAAATTGATATGACTGAATTTATTTGTTACACAATTAAAAATCCCAACTTTCCAAAAATCTGTTGACATTTATGTTTTTTTTTTAATAAAAATGCAAACTGTTGATATTTTAGTGGATATCGTATCAATTAATCACGTGTGTACGTGGGTGGGCGAATTGCCAAAATCTGGAAAATACAAATGGTCACCTTGACTCATTCTTCATTAATTGGTTTACTCCTTGGAAATAAAATATGCGAATGTCGATAAATGCGATGAAAATAGAAAAATCAATCAATATTTTTTATTACTTTTTAGTTTATATTCAAGGTGAAAAAATTTATACAATATCCGAGCTTAGGGCAAGGTTGTCTCCGCCTAGGGTGATTATTTGTGACGCTGTAGTGGATTTGCGTACCAAATAGATGTGGCCAGAGATACCATAGAGAAGTAACCATAGTTCCCGTAGCTCCCAGCTGGTTACTAAGGACCAACAGTCCTTATTTAGTATCCTCTAATACATATGTACAATATAGAGACTTATTGAGAAACTTAGCGTGGATCTTCATTATTACTCTTAATTTAGGCCATTGCAAAATATATGAAAATTAATAGGCTAAATTTCACACTATAACAACAACATTTAATTGTATTTTAATAAAAACAATAGAACGCATACCGATACGCTGGAAAGCGAGCTTTTAATATTTAAAATGGCGCTTACGATCAAGTATGGATTCTATAAACATACTCCCGAGATGGATCAACGTCTATCCGGATCGTAAAAAGGCCTTTTCTTAGACAGCCTTACAGCGTTATTGTGCAATATCTAAGGTATATTAAACGTTTTTTTTAAAAGCATTACCTCGTTCAACTTTTTATTCAGCGTGCTATTGCCGACTTAAGCTTATCAAAAGTATTTCAATAAAACGAAAATAGCTTTAAATTCCTCAGCTCGTTTCCGCTGACTTCACAATAAAGCAATTTGTTTATACTTCCCTGAGCTTAATCATTTAATGTAATATCGCGGTGTCTTGTTTATCACGTTACTTAAAAGCAAAACGCCGCTTCGCCGCAGACAAATGAATTACCCGCGTCAAATGATTCCTAACTAGTTTTAGACTTAACGTGACTTATAATTAATATTCGAGAACGATTAGTCGAGATCACACCACAAATACTTCTTTTATTCTGTGGTTGTGTGCAAAGTGTCAAAATATAGTCTGTGATCAAATATTGGCGGGAAAAGTTACAATTGTCAGAGTATGTTTTCGATAATGTAAACGTATTTTTTTTACAAATTGTGTTACGTGTCCTTGGCCTTGCTTCTTTACCATATTATCTCACCAGATGTTTATACATATAAAATATTAGGACGTAAGACTAGCTTATTTTGTTATACGACATAGATCACTTATGCGTCGAAATTTAAAGAACTATTATTTTTAATCCATTTTTTTTTTTTTTTTATAGAAGAGGGGGCAAACGAGCAGGCGGCCCACCATAAAGGTGAAGCCGCCGCCCATAGACACTCACGCGGCTGGTAGCTCATTAGTGCGTTGCCGCCCTTTAAAGGAAAGGGGAGAGGGACGAGGGAAGGGGAAAAGGATGGGCACCGGAAGATCTCACTCACCGAACGAAACGCGTGTACAAAATGAACAAAGTCCAATTGCAACACTTTACGCCGGTTTTCTGTGAGAGAGTGGTATTTCTCCGGCCGTGCCTGCCCATTCGGCTAAAACTCTAAGTAACAGCATGGCACTCCCACTCGATATAAATAAATAGCTACAATGGTCTACATAAATTATATAGCTACAATGGTCTATATTCAATATCTTTAAATTGTCCATCTCCGGTACAAAAGTGGTTAAGCACCCACTGAGAATGATCAGCATTGTAATTTGCGGTTGGCAAACAGAACTAGATTGTACAAAGGGTTTCGATAAATCTTCGTCCACGACTGTTTTGAATGGCGACTTTCAGTACCCCTAGTTTGTTGACATTGTCTAATTAGATGGAATTTTGTATCGAAATAATGTATATGTATTGTAACGAAATAAAATTAAAAATATTTTCTCATAGACATGTCATAATATAGAACTACAACTGTACTATTTTAAACTCGAGTGACATTTTTGGGATTCCACGTTGCGTTCAGGATTCTATTTTGGAATCACTACACTCTGGATACAAAACACTCGCATTAAATACTGTTATTTACTCATCAAAAAATAATGTAATGTGAAAATAATTCACATATTATTGTTACAATTTAAAGATTAAGCGGAAGTTTGTGTTGTATTTGTAAAATATATAATCGAACCTAGTCTTAAAGGAAATCGTTTGTAAATACACTGCAGATTGACTGGCTTTGTAACAGATGCTAAAAATATCTATTATTTAGTCTATCTATTCGGTCTATATGAATTGTATATACATAAAGAACTGGTGTTTAAATAAAACCCTAGTCATTTAAATTTATAAATTTTAGTCCAATTAATTAGATAAATTAGCAATTTAACCTATAGATTAAATCATGCATTTACACAATTAACACAACACAAATACCCATAGCTAATGAATAAATCTTACAATAATTTCAAAAGCTAATGTTTATACTAAATTGAAATAATTAATTATCAAGCTTCAGAACAAGTTCGTAACGTTGACAGTATATATGCGAAATAAATGTAATTTCAATGCTCCTTTGTTCCTAGTTTCATCAGAGTCCGTTCAAGCGATAATATACAATTTTAAAATTGTATTAAGTACATTTTATCTCTGGAGTGTATTAAATTAATTGATATTTATTTTTACCTTTCCCACATCGTGGCAGCGATCACTTACGTTAATGATTTTCTTATAGAGTATTTTTTTACTAAACGATTACATTGTGTTGTTGATATATTTGTCTCTTTTTATCACTCTAAAATAAGAGAAACAGATATAGTTTTTTCTGTTCGATTTCACCGTGGATATAATCGCTTTCTATAATTAAAGGTTAATTTAAGGTTAGGCAAATACATACCTTTGAAAGTCATTTGGAAAAAACCCACCATTTAAAATTGCAAATTCTCCATTTTTTAATTTTTCAGCGAACTATTTGATCCGCCATGAGCGGTTCTCAGATAAGTTCTAGTTCAATCGATATGTCAATTTATTTGATAGTTTTCCAAAGCGCAAATATATCATATTTGATCCGCTATCGCTGATTTACTTTATTGCCTGATTTTTCCACTTTCCACGCGTTGTGGAAAAGCTGATTTAACGTATGTTAGCCTGACGTAAGGACTCCGTAAATATTTCTATACGGCGTAGTGTAATGTAAATAAATATTGGCCGCGTGTATTTCTAACTGAATTGAAAGTATTTTTACAGTTTTGTTTGGGATTCACTCAATAGAAGAGTGTTGAATACTGTTTGTTATGTCTTGTCACTAAATGTATGTATAAAAAATAAAAACATTGTTTTTATTATAAATATTTATATAAAACAAAGATAAGGAATCGGTATATTTTAAGTAGTATTAAATATAAACAAAATGTATGTATGAAGTGCATACAAGCAAACATTACTGGTTTATTCAACGCTAGTTATTCAGTTATTCTAGTAGAAAATTTCAATATTTTTTATTAAAAATGTATAAAATAAGTATATTATATATTTTGTTAATTCGATTTCCAAATGTACTTTTATATACAGTCCTTGGAACTCTTTAAAATATGTTCACAGATGATATCATTATACGAACTGGTTGATAATATTATATTTTAATCATGATAAAACATAAGCTTATTTAAGACGTGGTAAACAATTTTTTATCTTAATGTATGTCACGCATCCCATCAAGCAGAGATTGCATGACTTGTGACTTCGAAGACTGAACATTGTACTTTAAGAGCTTATGTGAGGGAAAAGCTTCTCTTAATATATACGATCATTCAGGTAAAGAGTAAAAGAGCTTTTTATGTATAAAATACTACTTTTATATAAATCGTAAAATCAATAAACAAACAATAAGAAGCTTCGTTTTCAGGCTCATTTGGGTTATATTCTTAATCTGCTCTTTGGCCGGCACAGTGCAGATATATAAATAATAAAAAATATAATATATCAATAATATATGTGCTGTTTTTCAAAGTAGTTTAATAGCTAATATTTTAAATACGTGTGCGTACATACAATTAACATGTTATTTTTATTAATTTTATTGTGTTTATTCGATATATTTTTGCTGTTTTGTTATTGCATTGTTTATATACTGTAGTCACGTCTGTTTTTCTGTATTCTTGTTTATCAGCGAAACATGTTTAGGATAACTATTCAACATTTATATTTGTATTACTTATATGAGTGTGTGTGTGTCTTTCTATAAAATTAAAACAAGCTGATACAATTAAGTCGGCTGACGTATCAAAACAAACATTGGGTAATTGTTTATTTGAGTATTTCGTTAAATATTTTTCGGATAAAATATTGAATAATACTTTCCCGTTAAACTAAAGATTGTACCTGATGTGTCAATACTAGGTAAAAATATGCACGTATTTACTGGATGCACTGAGTTCGCCCGAGGCCGGCCGCGGGGACTAGATCGATGTAGCGCAGCCTCCATCGGACACCCCCGATCCCCTAATCACTTCACTTTAATAAACAACTATCAAACGGTGTGTAACTTGTGTGTGTGAGTGTGTGAAGTATGTTATTGTTTTTGTGTGTTAAGCATACGTTATGTATTCAAAAAGCAAATAAAATAAAGACAACAACCGGTGCCCACATATTTTTGTACGTATTTAAAAAAGATTTCATGCTACGGTATTATATGATATCTGTATTGATCGGTGATAGCAAATATAGATAATACTTGATAAGTATAATCATTTGGGATTTGTTCATTTTTTTTTTGTGTCCTCACTGAAAATCAGTGTTGTTGTGATTGGGCTAGTCTGAATGATGTACTGAACGAGATGTTAATAACAATTCACATTATGTTTTTTTTAAACTTAATCATCGTATTAAGTTTTTTAATATATGTTAAATTTTTACATTCTTTCAATTCAATTCACACTTTCAAATTCTAACAATTCCATAGAAAACTTGCTTATTATCTGAAAATTAGTTAGCCTTTAAGATAACTACAGATTCGTGTAGACAAATTTCTCTGTAGTTCCCGATAAGTGCAAATCAAATAATAATGAATTATTTATTTGAATGAATGTTTAATTCTTTTAACTTGGTATTAGTCGTGGATTGCCTAAGAGTTAGGTCGTAACGAACCATTATGAGTTCGATTGTCAACGCTTGTCACAATATTAGACTAATGTAATGTGATTGGAACGAAAACACTTCTATTTAAAAATTATTGAGTAATGTTTATAAATTTTTGGTATTTCCATGTTGAGTTATAAAGTCTATAAAAGACGTTACAAAAGTTCTGTTATAATATTAATTTTCACTGTTAATGAGTTTTACTTTATAATATCCTAATGAGCAAAAAATCTAATATAAATCAATCATACACACGACTAGAAAAGCTTGTTGAAATTTCTTTAATTTCCCAATAAGCACCTACTAAGCTTATCAAATAATTGAACGGAACAACTTAATGATTTCACATTTCTTTTGTTAAGGTTTACACCACATAAGAAAGTACAAAGTGACATACCTTAAAATTAATCCAAAAAATTTAGTTTAAAAATCCACGCACACGTTTAACATTCACGATCATTTTGATTGTAAAACAATGCTCACACGTGTTGCGTACGTGCGTAATAATACGGGCGTGCGGTGTCGAGCGGTGCGCGGCGAACACTATGTGTCGCTACGCTTCCAGGGGCGGTGGTAGGGCGGGCGGGCGCAACAGATACACGACTCCACAGGTTCCCCGGGCCAGCTTTGTCCCCCTCAACCCCATACTTCCTAAATTTATATCCTTATTATCTTTTATAGAGGGATTAATGTAAGACGAGATATCTATAATACTATTTAAATTTCAAAAATACAAATAGAATGCATTCAGAAGATGCATATACAGATTAAAAGAAAACGTATATACGACAATTGTATTTATTCATATGTAAAAAAATCATTGAAAATGCCTTATTACCTCGTGAAAACAATATCACATATATTGCCAAGATTTTTTTAATATACCTAGATCTAAATTCAACGTGGCAGCAAAAATGTTTAGCCTTATTAAGGTAAACTATTATACATTTAGATTATATATAGCTATTGATGTATTGGCTCAGGCATGGTGTAATGGTTGCAGATTACAGAAAATTAACATATGAATAAAGTTATTTTGATTGATTGATCAATCACGTAACATTCAGTTGCTGTCCGCAAACAGAGTTTGTTTTTACAAAAGCTTTGCACAAAATGGTTGGAAATTGAAATAAAACGTATTACTCAATACGGCAAAGTGCATGTGACACAATAAAAAGTCCATAAAATCGTTGGAGCAAGTGATTTTTGTGTTCCATTAAAATACGATAATCCTATAACAAACTTTATTTCATATCACTGTATCTTTAACTAAAATGCGTTAAGTACGATGGTGATATATTCTGATTATTATTATGTAAATTGATTTAACTGGTTTAAAAATAGAATACTAGAATTCATCACACCCGATAGTCGCGATAATTTAAATTTAAAGTCGTTTTCTGTCGATACACGAGTTACATAACAACTTTCTTATGTATTAAAGTTCCTGCGATATCAAAATAAACGACCCTGAATAGGTCTAGAGGCGAATCATAGGGCAAAAATCCTCGACGACGCGAGCCAAAAGTTTGTCTGATTAATTGACAAGTAAAAGTTTTACGCCCTTCGTATAAGCTGATGAAATTATCTTTTGACAGTGAGAGCCGTTCGATTTCGTCTTGACAACAACAAAATGTATTTTGGTAGATCACCAATTGGTGTAATTTAAAAAAAAACATAAATATTCGCCTACAAATTACCATATGTACGTACCGACAATTTATCTTGCGATGGCTTCTTTGCTTTTCCTCAACCTAATTACACCCATTTACTTGGTTTCATTCAAATTATTATATGGTATTGGATTTTCTATTTAAAGCTTCATAATCTATTCAAAAAGTAAAAACTAATATTTTTTGGTACACTTAAAGTACGTTGAAACGGCTGATAATAATAACTTTTTTGTTTTTAAATATGTTTTAAAACAGACCTATAAGTCTATCTTCCTCTAATAATCTCGCATACTCTCTTACTTTGGACACATTTCAAGGAGAGGTAATCAGCGTATCAAACGCCTTATAGTACATGGGAAAGTAGAGGGTACCAGGCCACCTGCAAATATCTAAGACGCTGAATCGATCAGATCAGGTCCGCGGTAGCTGGGCCTGTATACAAGTCCAGTCCAACGAGACTGTGTTATGGTCACAACACCGCTCTGCCAAGAGTGTTACGAAGAAAAAGATTAGAGCAGACGTCTGTTCCTTTGATATTTTTGTGTTATCAATCAATATCATCAATTTCACACAATTATTTTCCCGTAACCGAACCCAGGAGTGCAGATATGAGTTTTAATATAATAACAGTAGGGGCTAATTTCTACATCTCAAGTGTAACTTAATTACAAAATTAATTCACGTGCCGGGCTAAGGCTTAAAACTTAACTTTTGGAAAACTGTCAATATTATTGTTGTCATGTATAAATATTCAACACCAGATCTATTTAAGTCTCTTCCGTTATTTGAAATGTCGTTATACATAATTATATGCTCAAAACAATATCCGTAATAATGAAAAATAAATGATCTAAAAACTTTATCACATATAATTAATAAAATAAAATACATTAAAAAAAAGCGGGCCTAATAGCGCGCATGCTTCCATGCCCGAGGTCATCTGTTAGAATTATGTGCACCAATAAATGCAATCCACAACGCTTGTACGCTAAATAAATACCGTGTGAAATTGGCAGACTAAAAAATCCAAGGCCTGTGTCACAGAGAATAATCACATAATTTGACAAAAACACAGACTACTGAGGCCACAGATACAACATTTTGTGACTATGAACCGGATTGACATTATTGACGCTTCATTGGTATGACCTTGCACTTGCCTATAAACGATTATATAAAACTGTTTACATTCAACTAAAAAGTCTATTTAAGTTTTATGGAACTTAAAACAGAATATTGAGAATGTATTATTTATATATCATAGGGTAGGGGCAAAAAAGCCTGCGGGCTGCCAAGAGACACGCCGCATGTCATGGCCACCACACATGCGACTCCTAAATAAGTTGTCTTATTTTTTAGATAACAAGCAAATAAATTTGACACAATATATGTGTTTAAAATGTTTTTCTTCATATCTAATTTATAAAACATATTCACTACGAGCATTTCAACACTAAAGTACTAATGCGTCAGAGTGCAAACAATTTAACATAACGAGCAGATAATTCTATATATATTTAGACATATAAGGAAATGTATTAAAACACCATTTTTATTTTATTAAATCTATTTAAAATCATAAACATCACATTAAAAGTTACGAACACCACGTAACAATAAGGCCGCCAATACACGAATGCGTTGGGATACCATAATTCAAATTCATAAATTATAATATAGGTTCAATACAAACATAGTTAAATTAAATGCAAGTTATGACAACAGTTTTACAAAATTATTGACATTATCTTTTTTAATTCGAACAATATTTATTATAAAATGTGCATAAACGCTAAGTAGTGTCAAATTTACACCTAATTTGTACTATAATTATTCCTGTTGTTTATTATTCTAGAATGAGCTTAATCGATTCAAGCCAGACTTCAATATGTGACAAACTTGTCAACAGTGTAATGTATAAGGTTTTGCTTTTTAACCTGCTATCGAAGAAAAATGAAATCTGAAGAAATGTGACATAGTCTTACAGGTGTTAATAAAACAATGTTTGTGTAAATGAAATAAACGACTACAAACATATGTCAAGATAGTTCAAAAGTATTCAAGGCTAAAGATAAGCTTTCTGTGATATCTTATGATATACATCACTTTCAGCAACACCCAAACAAAATGTAATTATAATTTATCTGATAAAATTCTATATGTAGGTCAAACAATATAAAAACACAATTTTTTTTAATGTATTGTTAAAATTAAAATTTAAAAAAATGTGGGTTTCCTAATAGCTGAATGCCCTATTATTATTAAATGTATATATTTGTGTGCAAATTATATGAATATGAAGTCCGCTTTTCACTATTCGCTATAAAGTACTGGGGCAGATAATTGACATAAGAATGTTTCACTCACTGTTTAAAAAAACCATCTAATATTATTAATGTAAACTGTCCATTGGGATATTTGAACATTACAAACCATTGTCATAAACTTCTACGATGGGAAATCACTAGGTTTAAAGGAACATAATCGGGGGATCTCTAATATAACCTTACTAGCGCACAATAAAAATAGATGCTTCATTAATTGTGCACTCACACCGTAAGATTAAATAAAACTCAATACTTCTAAATACTAATGAGACATCACATGTCCAAATCAAATATGAGATCATTTTTAAACTTAACATCCAAATATTGGCCCTTGTTCAATTTGTCGGGGTCATATAACTCTGTGTTGTGCTTGACGGCTTGCTTACCTTTCTTGCTAAATTTTGTCTCTCGTTGGGACATTATGTTAACATTTTTATACTCCACGGTATTTGGTACGTTTTCATTACAATTTTCGTCAGTTTCCGTAGCTGAATTGTATGTGTCAATGTCGGACATATTTTTATTACCCTCGGCGTCGGATGTGTCGGCTAGTCCGCTGTCGCGACGCTGTTTCATTGCTGATTTCAGACGGGATTTTGACTGGAAAAAAAAAACATATACATCACAATAAAAATACAAGTTTTTTATTTATGTGAGAGGAGGCAAACGAGGAGGCGGGTCACTTCGAGTGATGTGCCAACCGCCGCCCATGGACGCCTGCAACGCCAGGAGGCTTACAAGTGAGTTGCCGGCCTTTAAGGAAGAGCGTTCCTTAAAGGATAAGTAAGATATATCCTAAACTAAGTTACACTGATGAGACGAGAAAATAAAGTATTGCAAAATTTAACCGATTTGAACTAGAGCTTCTCCAGCATCATAGATAAAAACTTGTAAAAAAAACAGAAACATTAACCGAAACGGTTCAAATACAAGGTCACTGACCATTTATAGTTGTGATTCATTGTAGAGGAATTGTTTATAAAAAATATTACTATGATTTGTAGTGAGGTCTCGATTCATGATAAAAAGACAACCCACTGAGCACTGATAACTCCAAGAGCTTATCTGAGCCACCAAAAGTTTTACAAAATATTCAAACTCAAACTCAAAATATATTTATTCAAGTAGGTCTTTATAAAGACACTTTTGAATCGTAAATTTTTACACTACCACCGGTTCGAAAGGCAGTCATCTACCGAGAAGAACCGACAAGAAACTCGATAGCAGCTCTTTTAAAATAAACAATTAATACAAAATTGTGCTACTGACAATTAAAATAACAAAGCACTGTAAGGCTACTCAAGAATTGAACTGTCCCGATGCTGAGCCAATTGCCGACACATTAAAGGGATCTTTGTCCTCTAAATATTCGTTTACGGGATATTTATCAATATCAATATACAAAATATGTATTAATACGAATATTATTGTTTGAGTTAGTTTTGTTTGTAGTACATTCATTAAAAGTTGAGAACGATTACAAATCATATATTATATTTGCAGTTTAAATTTTCATCGCAAATTTCACCCATCCATAAAAAATAATATGTTCAGCATATTATGTAATTAGACATAACATGATAATGGGAAATTGTGTCAATGTTTACTCATTGTTTGCTACGGAAAATTTTCCAGATGTTTGACACTTCGGAAAGTTTTACCATGAGACTACAATTGTTATGATTTTTCATTATTTGTTTCATAAAATGGGAATTTTTTTTTTATTTTTGATATTCACCTGATGGTTTGTGGAGTCGTCTTCAGCTTCGCTCTCACTTTTCCTCCTTTCCTGATTACGCTTTTTACTTTTTTTTCGTTGATTTTTCTTTTTTTGCCCTTCTATAGATGAGTTGTATCTGAAAAATTTAATTACCCTATTAAATAACTTCTAAAAGTTATAAAAAATTTTGAATATTAAAAAAAAAATACCTGTAAAATTGTCTTGAAATAACATTATTAAACCTAACAGTCTTTTTTAAGCTTGACTCTTCGGGGATACAGTCGGAACTAATGTAGTCCATAGATGATGCTACATCCCCATAACTTGACTCAGAATAACTTCTCATAGGCTTCCTTAAAATAGGTTTAGCCCCGTTTTCACAATGTTTCTCAGTTTCAATCCAGGTTATATTTGAATCTCTTGTCTCATCATAATAGTTCTTTTGATTAGAACTCGATAAAATAATATTTGTCTCAATACCAAAGTTTGTAACTTCAACTACAGGTGCAGGACTTTCTTCGGCAATCTTGGGTAAGCTTTCACATATTTCAGGTTTTGTCATCTTAGTTTTAGATACATCTAAATACTCTTTTGCCATGGATTCCTTATCCAAACCAATTTCAAATTCAGATGGTAGACAATGTATGTCTGCAACTTCTAATTGTAAAATTACATTATTGTCCCAGGCCTCACCTACAGCATTGTTAAATTTGATATCCTTAGAGAATGATAGAATGGCAGCATAATGGACTGGTACAAATCCAGATCCCACAGAGGAAAACTTAATTTGTACAATATTATCAATATTTTTCACAACCACTGATTCCAGATCAGTGTTTTTAACGTGAAATGTAAAAGCCACAATATCGTCCAGCACATTATATGTGTAGACAGGAAGAATGTAACCAATGTTTGGCAGAAGAAAATTGTTTTCACTGTGGTTTTCCGGTTCAGATTTTATAACAAATGAAGAATTTAACTCTTCTATTGCATCTTTACACTCCTCTTCACTATGAGACCCTGACATTTCCTCACTTTCAACACCACTATCTATTTTATCACTGTGTTTTAAAGTTCTTTTAATTACTGGCAGTGTAACTATTAATAGATGCTTTGTTTGATCAAATTGTGCTTTACCACTATCTTCATTAACGGCATACGGAAGTTTAATGTCAAGTTTATATTTGGCTGGTTTTTCTGAAATCAAACTCAGGTCTCTTTCTTTAACATCTAAAACGCAATCTTTTGTAGACGAGAGTAAGGGTAGATTTATTTCCACAACAATATGACAGGGAATAGCTGTGTACTGTTTGCTGTCTTTGCTGTATGTGTAGTCTTGAAAATCAATGTTTTTCTGCTGTTTAATAGTATATTTTGGTATTGTATACCCATTTTCACTGGTATGGGTAAAATCTATATTGGTACATTTTGACTTCAGGTTATCACTGGGTGTTTTAGATTCAGGTTTAAGGTCTTGTGAATAATTGTGTTGAGGATATAGTTTTTCTAAGCCCTCAGTATCTGCTTTGCTGTCTTTTGTGCCGTCAGTAGGTTTATAATCCGGGTCTTCTTTCCTGATAACTGCAGGTACAGACATACCCTTATAATAGGACTTTGGAAAACGAACATTATTAATATCTAAGTGGATGTCATAGGATTTCTGAAGACCATCAAATGCAGTTTTATTTACTAGGTCCCGGAAGCGTTTGTTAACCGCAGCCATGCGTAATGTATCGGGATGGAAAACTACATCATAAATAATACATCTTTCTTTTTTGTTATTATAATCTTCTCTTGGTGGTATGAGAGAATAAGGAAGTTGCCAGCTCATACCTTTTTGTCCATTAACTTCTTGGACTTTGCACGATGGTTTTTCGATATTTTCGTTGCTACATATATTAATAAACGCCTTCCTATCACCCGCTACGCTAGTTTTAATAACATAACCTCCCTTTGGATTAATAAAAGTAACGTCGTAACCTCGTTCCTTCTCTAGCTGGGTCATTTCTTTTTGATAAACCGCCTGATTCGCCGGGTCACGTATCTCTTCACAATATTCGGTAAACAAATCTCGAAACTTCTTATGTTTCATGGCGTCTTGTAAGATATCCAGGTCAGCTCGTGTTAACTTAGATTCGTCATCACGAGGTTTTACGCCTGTTGCCATTTTGTTAGATGTTTATGATTTATAAATAAAACATCAACACGCAAATACAACAAATATAAATAGGTAATCCACGATTCAGCTGACTTCAAAGTTTAATGTGTTGTTCTCATGTGCAGTGTTGCCGTTTAAAAAAATTACCAGTTTATTAGATTACCATCTTGATTATTATAGTTCGTTTTTTAAAAATGGCAAACTAAACCCTAAACCTTCAAAATGTTGAAATTTAAAAATATTTTTCTAATCGACTTAACAATTTAAATCGCAGATAAAGAATACATTTTAAGAAATGCATGAACGAAGAATTTAAACTTAAATTATGAAGTTGTTATCGAGTAAAAATCAAAATACAAAGTTCGAACATAAAAAAGAAACTAAAAAAAAGTAGTTTTTTTTATAGAAACCATTAATGTCTGATTCGAACATTCGAGATATTTTACAACCACATCTAACATAAATGTCTACAAATAATCATGATTACTCAAAACATTAAATAACAAACGGAATACAATAAAGTTTATCTAAAAAAATTTTATCTTATATCATTGTGTGGAAAATATTGAAGAATCATTTTGAACATAACTTGTCATTCGATATGCATATTTTAAAAGTTGTCTGTTGTGTTACAAAACCCACAATTTATTGTCATACAATATAGTAATATAGTCTGTGGATTTTCTATAGTAATTTTCTATATCTTTACTTGTCTTTTACTGTAAGCCAAAAAAATAAAAAATAATGTAAACTTTGATAATTCTTGTTCAATATGTAACTTTTGATTAATAAATATAATTATACACATAATCTTATTGTATTAGTATATACCTTGGCACCATTATGGCTGTTAATATATACGGTATGATTAGAACCTTCAAAGTTGCTAATGTATGTTTGAGTTCTGCTAGGTTATATAGCAGGTGGATGCATAGACAGCCTGCTAAAATTCTTCTACCGTTTGAACAGAACGAAAATGTCTCATTAAAAAAAGAGAAAGTAATAGAACTTGGGTCTACAAAGTTACAAAAAAATACTGTAAAAAATAAATTATCCAATACACTCCAAAGCCATCAAGAACTCTTATCGAAAGAAGAAAGCCGCGATAAATCAACAGAGAATGCACATGGTAGTACTAATTTACCTTTACAGCTATCCGAAGAAATTAAAAAGAAAAAAGAAGATAAACTCAAAAAGAGAAATTTTTATCTTAGTCAAAAAAAAGTATTTGATGAAAATGGGGAAATAATGTATGAAAAGTTAAAAGAAAATGATAGTAGAATAAGGTAATGTTTTGTATACCATATCATTACTGATTATTTAACGTGTTTTGTTATTGCATGTTTCAAGTTTCCACTGCCTTATTACATTATTTGTTTCAGTTCACTCTTAGTTAAATTAAAATCAAAGAAAGAAAGATTACGCACAAATCAAATGCTTGTAGAAGGATGGCGCTTGATTGTAGATGGTCTAGAAGCTAAATGCAAATTGAAGTATATTATATTTAGTCAAGCAAAAGACTTAAATGCCTTGCATCCCTTTTTACCAAGTACAGGAATAGAGATATATAAAATATCATACAAAGAGATAGAGAAATGGTCTGATGTTGAAACACCACCTGGGATTTTTGGTAAAACTTATTCACATTTTATATTATTTTTAGAATTAGGTCATAAAATATTCTTTAAGAATAGATAACACGTAAAACCGTACAAAATAAGCTTTAAATTTATTTGACAAATAAGCACATAAATAAGTTATACTTTTCTAGGTATGTTAAATATTTATTATCACAAATTTTTGTGTCATAAATACATATTAATTGCTTAGTTGCATCATTATTAAGTGTTAAATGTGATAAACAAGTATATAAATAACAATATTGTTCTGAATTTAAACGTTGATATTATTAATTCCCTTTTTCCAGGTGTGTTTGAACTGCCAAGTTTAGAAAATGTAAGGCCCAAGGGACGGCCGTTGCCACTGACATTTATTTGTGATAATATAAGAGTGCCTGGTAATCTCGGTGCAATTCTTAGGGCAGCGGTGGGCTCTGGCTGTCAGAATGTGCTTTTGACAAAAGGTAAACATTCAATTAAGATCTACAATGAATTTTTATGATAATTCTATATAGGAGTAAGTTATTTCAACATATACTCACAGTCACTTAAAAAATATCACATTTGTAATATGTATGATAAGGTTTTGCTACTTTGCTACCTTTCTCAGTAGTTGTATCTACCTATTTTGAGTCTACAATGCACAAATAATAATTTTAGTTTGCCCACATTTGGTTTGCACCAAAGCAAGCATTGTCCGTGTTATGAGTACTAAGACAACTAAAAATATTATTTTTTACCTAACTTCAGCGTACAAGCCCTTGAAATGATGAGGTTCTATTGCATCTGAGAAGAAAACATACTTTATCATTTGTATTGAATCTATAATATTGAATAAATAATGTTTCAGGCTGTGTTGATCTGTGGGATCCTAAAGTTATAAGAAGTGCTGCCGGTGCACATTTTCGGCAACCAATTCACACTTCGGTGGTATGGGAGGACATTCCGAACCTTCTCAATCCTGATACCACATTATTTATTGCTGACAGTAACATCAGTGATTTAGAAACAGACAACAGTTTAATGTCACAAATACCAGTATTGCCATATTTTGGGTTGGATTTCTCAATTTTAAACCACATTACACTTGTCATAGGTGGTGAAACTGAAGGGATAAGTGAAGATAGCTACAGGTGAATAAATTAAAAAAAAAATCTCTATTTTCCAGTTTTTTTAGAAGACAGCGTTTTCTTTTTTATTGTTAATTTTTTTTTAAATTCAAACGGCTACGAAGCGTTTGGAAACAATTATTCACTAGACACGGACAATGTAATTTAAAAAAAAACTGTTAAAATCACTGGACAAATATTTTTGCATACAATGTAACTTATTTTTTTATTATGAAACGTGAACTTATGTAAGCTCCTAATGAAGCTTATGTGTCTCGCTTTGATTTTTACAGATTTGCAGTTGCAAAAGGTGGTCTGAGATTAAATATTCCATTACAAAAAGGAGTAGATAGCCTTAACACAGGAATGGCGACTGCGGTTATAGCATTTGAAATCAGGAAGCAAATTTTACAAGCCTGGACTAAGCTCAAACTTGAAAAGGAGAAAACTGCAAATAACTAAGATGTTTATTTAAGAAAAAAATTTTTTTTTTAATTCTTTTATTTAATCCCTCTTTAATGAATGGAGAATGAATAAATGTTACAATATTAAAAAGATAAGCTTGGCTTATATGTTAGGCATTCATAGAATTTTTTATTATTTTATTTTACGAAATCAAAACAGACACAACAAAAAAACAATAAAATATATATGACAAAATTACAGACGCATCCTAAAACATGTTTCACAGATAAAATATGTTATATACACAAGCACAGAAACAAGAAAAGCAAGACAAAATTAAAAGTTACCTTAATACAATAAGAGAAGTAAAGTATAAGATATATCGTGAATATTATATAATACACAAAAAATTGTTTTAACAGAGATTTCGATTCTATGTTACACATGAACGCAGCGTGATTATCGTTAAACGTTTTAAATGACACACGAAAACCGATATTGTCGACTGTGTTTGAAGGTTTTTTTCAAGGCGCGCTTGAGCTTCTAATTTTGATTAGAATCAGTAAGCTATGTTTTTTTTTATTTATTCAAATCCAAAAACAATTTTTTTTTAATCTATCCGGCATTCAAAAGCGCGCAATGGTTTGTCCATGCTGTTGTGCACTCAACTAACCTTTTCCAACCAGAAGTGCGAGGACACTCACCCTATCCCGCGTCATCCCCACGTTGCATCAAAAACATGCCTTTTAAAAACTGCTTGGTTTTTTCGGGTGCAGACAACAGTTTAGCGTGGGCGTCCGAGTCTAATTGATTTAGGTAAATGATGTTAGGTTACTATTTATTTGAAAATTGCGAAAATAATCCGTCTACAAAATATTGACTATTTCTTAAAAGGCCGGCATTCTACCACGTGAGTGTCTATGGGCGGCGACTCCACCTTTAACCTGTGCCTGATGCTTGTTTTGTCCCCTCAAGATTTTTATGCTATTGTGTTGCGGTCAGTAAAACGCACAACACGACGCAAACATATTTTTTTCTTGTACTTGTAGACGTAATGTTAAGCTTGTAATACATTATGGGAAAACTTGTGTTCACATTAAGGATATGATAAGTACGGAAGAGATTTATAGTAAGAATTATGTATAGTAAGAAACGAATGGGTTTTAAGATAAAGTATTGAAAATCAAAAACTATAGGAAATAATCTGGATTCTCTCACCATAACAAAGGTACAAATCAGGATAACCAGTTTCTGTGAGTGGCATGAAAGCCATTAGGATTAAGTACGTTAAGAAAAATCCTGTTGAAAATGTGTCAATTTTCATGCTTTTAACGTAACTAATTTTACAACGTTACGTGGTAAAGGGGTGCTTTTTACACATGACCGAACATTTACAATCTGACCAGCATTTATTTCAATGGTTGAAATTATTTTATTATTATTTTATCAATTATATAAAATTCATTCAAGGACAGAGTTGACTTGGATTCGGTATTGGGTACGCTAATCTGTAATCTCATTACATATAGAACCTTAATGTGCCTAATTATAATTGATAAAAACTACACTATATCATAAAAATACATGGCGCGCAGAAAATATATCAGTGGTAGTATTTGCTTTAAATAGTGGAACATATCAACCAAGACCACGCGATATCTTTAATTGTACATATTCATAGATCATAAGTAAATACTTGTAAAGTTTATAAATCCGCGAAGTAAGGACTTTCAATAAAAGGAATTCTTATCATCTAAACGTTCTGAATGTTCTTTAAGCACTTGAAAATATATGTTAAACTGCAATATGGGGTCAAGTAAGGCTATCGCTCGGGCTGATTTAACATAAGAAAAGTGTATTTCAAGTATTTTTTAATGTTACCATATACTTATATATACTTATACTTATTTTACCTTATACACACCGGTACGTTTCTTTTTTGCGATTATAAAAAAACAAAATATTATACAATCACGGTCATATTTCAATTTTGTAAAAGGAAAATACATACACGACAATAAAAATACAGACTCGATTTTACAAAGTAATACATAAAATAATTATAATTTAAAACATAGATAGCGCGAGTGATTATAGCACAAAGATGACCGTTTGCATTCCTTTAATTGCATATGTCTTGTAAACTAGACTTTAATTTATTTTTAACGTACTTCAGCGTTATGGTAAACGTAAATTAGCACGTTAAATAAATGAACTGACATTAATTAAAGGAAACCATAGGACATTGGTCATTGTTACTTTTGTAATGACCGCGCCTGTAAGGCTGCTCACTCACCCATATTACGTCTGATTTGTGACTGATATTATATTTCTTATTAATATTACTTCCCGTATACGTTCCTGATTCGTAAGTATTGACTTTTCCTTACAATTTGTATAGCATACTTTATTCAAACAATTTATGTTCGAGCTTCTGTTTAGTTCCAATATCTACGATTCGGTTGGCGTGATGATTAATGCCAGTCATGCCTGGACTGCCGACCAGAAAATCCCTTATTTGATCCCCAGTATCAACCCCAGTAGTCAACATTTATATGATGAGTTGGAGCATATTTGTTTAAATATGATATATGGTTAGGACTCATAAATACGATCTATATATCGCTTACCTTGGGGCTAAACGACCGGGTGAAATTTACTAAAAATATCGGTAGGTATGCCCTAACCTGATGATGTAGATCCTTAAATCCCATAAAATACTTATGCAATGAAAAGTATTATGCCATTAGAAAAAAAACAATTAACGAAAACTCACAAACTCTATATAATATCAGTGTTGTGGAAAGCGTCACGAACTTAAGTAAGAGATAAGATTAAACTTAATTAGATTAAGATTGACAAACCTTTAAGTCGTACTCAGAGTTGTTTATTATGTTAACGGTATATGTATATTGTAAAAGAATAGAAATAGTTCATTGATAGAGATAATATAGTGGACGACAGGGCACGTTAGAATAGTTTTTTACAATAATTATTCGGAGAAATAGTTCATGTAAAAATCGTATAGTAATTTTGTAATGATATCGCAGCAGCCATTAAATTAATTTTGTCTGTATATTCAGACTATTCGTTACTGGAGCAATTGCTCTTATTTGTACTCATTTGGCAAGCGAACTATGGGAATATGATGAAATATATTATGCTGTGAACGGTGACCTTATAAACTCTCAAGCAAATACATTTTGACCCAATGATAACGATAATCATTTAAGTAATATAAATATTAAAAATGGTAATCGAACCTTTCAGTATTTATTGTCTATTTAAAAATTATTGCATAAATGAAATGATGGTTAGAGCATTTAATAAAAATAATATCATAAAGTGTATTGTATTCACAATACAGTGCTGAATAAAGTCTGACGGCAGCTGTTCTATATCACGTAGATTCCGTAAACGTGGCCAATCTCCGTAAGGGGAATTGAGGGATTTTTCAAAGGAGAATTCGTAGTGCCTAGTTAAGGATGTTCGATGTGGGAAGGCGGCGTCGGTCAATATCGTGGTGCGGTGCGGGCGCGGTGCGCATGCCTCAGCCCCCGCACTCGGCTTACACCGCTAACTCGCGAGTCAGCCGCCGTGCGCTGCGATCGCGCTCCGTGCTCGTCTAGTCATTGGGGCCATGTGAATGTTACTATCATTGCATCTGTCAAATTTAACGATGAATACGTTTGAAATTTAAAAGGAAATATCTCGAACCGAGTTGTTAAGAGTTATCCGTGGCGGTTGACACTGTACGTTACCTGAATTGTGTGTTTTGGTTGATTGGCAAACGCGAAGACGTCAGCTGAGTCGCGTAAACATTGGTATTTGTTAAATGAGATTATGGCTCGGGTTTAGAAGATTCGATCGTTTGGCTGGAATCATGTGGGGCCTGATACTTCTGCTTTTAACCGGTAAGTTCAGTTTTAAGTTCCTCCTTCACTCGCCGCTTACTTAAAAGACTACTGATTACTGAAACATTAGTCTTGACTCTCAGTCGGTTTATACCTGTGAATCGTGTCACATGCAACTAGCAAGTAGAGAATGATAAGGAAGCTGTGTATACGTTTTTGCTTGAATTTCTATGTACAATGTATCTTGCTAGACATAAAGAAAGGCCAACAATTAAATTTAATTCCCATGACGGCGGGTGACTCATGACCACAAATTGGTTATGATTCGTTTTGTTTTTTGCCGCTACATTGTTTAATTGGTTAAAGCTTTTATTAAAAGCTTGTATAAAGCGAATTTACAGCTGTCAGTGAGCTTTACGTGGTAAATTATTCGATATCTCTCGTTAAGAACACGTATATGTTTTGTTAGAATGAGATTCTTTCGTTACTCGTTGTTGGGTTTGGATAATTCTGAGATGACAGGTGTTATGCGCAAGCGCAGGTAGGTAGACCGAAAGGTACGCGGACTGGACTTTAATTTTTAGAAAACTAATGACAATACTGTTTTTTAGTAAAATATGTGTTTATTGTCGTAATCTTAACAAAATTATGCATATTTTTTCGTTCAAAAGAAAGTTTTGTCCCCTCAGAATAACCTTTTTAGTTGGCCAGAATCGCAACACTTTTCCGAAGGACCCAAATTTTATACGAAGAGAAAATTGAAAGATATAAAAGAAATTATAAGTATTTGTAATCTTACTAGCCTACCTTTTATGTTAGATTGCTATCCTTTTCACATTTGCCTGATTTACTCTATTTAATAATAAATAGAGTAAATGATAGTAATCAGAGCTCTTTAGTTAACATTTATATTAATACTACTACGTAGACTCAAAATTTTATTTAACTGACATAATAAATTTTCCTATTTTATTTTATAGATTTTTGCGTAAACTCCAAGACAATTTAATAAAATTTTACTAATGTTATTTATATTTCGCTAGATTTAAAACAACGTCTTGTTATACATGTGAAGCGTCTCAAGCTGCACTCGTTTTTTTTCAAGTTCAGATTAAAAGGCGGATGCTGAGCGCACCTGGCCTTTTAAAGTTTTTTCTACA
Source organism: Leptophobia aripa (assembly GCA_951799465.1). Classification (NCBI taxonomy): domain Eukaryota; kingdom Metazoa; phylum Arthropoda; class Insecta; order Lepidoptera; family Pieridae; genus Leptophobia; species Leptophobia aripa. The sequence goes on along the minus strand of OX637264.1, from coordinate 1,455,182 downwards.
TAAACTGGATCGGCTCTTGAGAATATCCAGAGAGAATTTTAAATCACACACAGGTTACGTCAGTTTTGCATATTCTGTGGATACATTCTAGATTGCGAGAAGAAACAACAATTTGATTGATTATGTAATCCGCGACAAAATATAGTAAAAAATTGGTATAAATCACTCGTAAATCGCGTCAGGTCGTTAAATTCTCATTAAGTTGTCGATTGTACCTGCACGCTGAAAACATACTTGACGCTAATGCATCGATAATATACAGACTATATTCAACGTTGCCAAATTGCAATCTCAGTGACAATTTGCTTAGTTTTAATGAACTCAAGTGACTGACATACTTGGCATTCACATTTGGGGAATGCGGGTTTTCTTTCTCTTCGTAATAATAGTGTAATATCTATTTCGGGATGGTGACAGTTACGGAATGAATGTAAGACCGATAAGTGGCAGAGGCGCCAGCTTTCATCTGGCTATATACATACGCACACTTAAGCAGCGTGAACTCTTGAGGAATGCAGTGTACGCGAATAATGCACTTTGTATATTGTGACATTTTTATGTGTTCATATGTACAGATGTAATAAATAAATACAGATTTACTCAAATAAAATATTCAATAATTTTGTGTTTTATAGCAGTATTCAATAGTCCTCATAAACTCATGTGTAAATCGCCTTATGCTTTTAAATACGCGTAATAATACTATTTTATAATCTTAGCTAGGCAAGATTTGTACCTTAAGTATCAGCTGTAAATTAAGATTGTATTTAGGTCGCAAAGGGTGTTTATACACTTTTCGTTCCCATTCAACAGAAGCCGTGACGTCGGCGTCGGGACTTATCTTTGTAATAGATAACCTATTTATTTATTGCCTCTCTTGTGAGCATCGACAAATAGCGCTAAACATGCCTTTATTACGCCGATAACGGACTTAGTATAACAATACAGAAATAGTAACACCACATTCAAGGGATGAAAATGTTTAGACCATATTTTATAATGAATGAAACGCTAATTTGGCTCATATTGGGTCTGTGATCGGCGTATATTTTGGATCTGTAAGTTCCCGAAGGAAGATCAACCAAGTATTCTTACGTTCCAGTACCTTTTAAAATTAATCCCCTGGCAATCTGCGGCCTTGATTTACCATCGGAGGGTTGTACCAATATCAGCACGTGCATAAAGAAAAACGATAATGATAGAGTGGCTAAAGGGGACTTATAATCAACTGAATAACTAATTCAAGTCAAAGTACTTCAATATGCGCAGCGGCCCTTTTTGCGGCACCCTCGTTAGATGCCTAGTGTTTAGATTAGGTTTTTTAGGTTCTCATATTTCAATGTCACGTTTCATAAAAAATATAGCTTTCGCCAAATTGTATTCATTGGTCACATATGATCGTAACAAGTGAAAATTTTAAAATGTCTACATTTATACATTTTTCTCAAATCAACAAGGACCACCACTCCTTTAAATCGTCAAGTTAATAATAATTGAAATTAAAGCAAAAACTGGAAAACCAAAAAAAAAGAAAGGAACTTTAAATCATGAAGCTCGATGTCATCCTATACAACTCCTCGGAACGAATTATTTAACACACGAAATATCAAATCAAAGCAGGTTCACTGTTTTACTGTAAAGAACATTATAGAGGGTGTTAAAAATGTCCCAAGAATGAACTGCTTAAAAGATATTAAACCTCTTTATAAAAAAATAATTCGTGCTTTAAAAATAGTAATTTGTTGGGTCTGTGCCATGTAAAGCGTTGTCAAGTTGTTGCTTATTAAATTAATTAACAATCTGTCATGTTCAGAGCGAGGCGTACTGAGTGACGTCGGACTTATCGGGTCAGCTTTATACAATAATTATAATGTATGGAACAAATACATTGTTAAAATGTTACGTGGTTTGTAAATGTATTTTTTCGTAATTAGGTCAAAAAGCCTCCAAGGAGGTTAAATAGGAGAGGGTGGTAACCGAGCGTATATCCTAACAAAAAGATCGCAGAACTCTTTATGGCAATGCGACTTAAGTCACCACGTTTAAAATGTTTCTTGTTAAGACAATCTCGTTACAAATTTATGAACTACTAGCTAAACCGGCAAACGTTACTGCCACACAAATTATTTATATAACGATTGATGTATTTAAATGACGATTGATCGAGCGGGATGAAAAATGATTAAAATACTAAAATGGCTATAAAAGAACGGGGTGGTTGTATGTATGTTTAATGCCACACTATTAAAAAATAAAAAAAAACAGAACAGATAATTAGAAATGATAATTAGATTAAATTTTTTTTTTTTAAAGGTTACCAAACCATTAACACTTATTGGTATGAACAATGAAAAGGCGTTGCTGAGTTACCAACCAACTTTTCAACTTTACTTACCAAACACATTTTGCGATTCATTTTTATATTATAGATATAAAGTTGACGATCTCGTGAAAAATTAGTATAAAGATAATTGTTATATTGTATTAATTTCAATACAAATAATAAAACAGTAAGTGAATGTTATTACGACCCTTCATGATAACAAACTCTTAAAGCTAATATGACATTTCATTATTTAGTAACGTAAATAAATTAATTGTAATAAACTAAAGTCTTACAACGTTAGCCTTTATCCATTTATTATTTCATTTTGTTTTCATTATTCGTACGGTTTTCTCCGTTTATACTGGAGAATCTTTAAATACGCGACCAATAAAAATACTTAAGCTTCACAATTTGGTTTATACAATAATTTCTCTCTTTTAACAGCGGGTCATAGGGGCAATAAAATTTGATTACATTAGATCATAAATCTTTTTTTCTCATTATCTGTGGGCGGGCGCGGGAGATGTCGCCCATACCCCCATGTTTTGACATACACACTCGTGCCATTTATGACGCAGCGTGTTGCGAACTGACATGAGATTTATGAAGTTACCATGTGTGCTTAGGAGATTGCTTTTGTCGCAATACGAACTATTTCGGCCTAACTAATTTTAAGGCCTATATTCCAAATCGGCAATCAAGCATTAATTCTAAATTTGAGTGTCGTATGTATGTTTTGACTGAAACCTAGAAGCAATAACCTCCTGTAGACATAACCTAATTGTTTTAAGTTAAGATGAATGAATACGATTGGATTAAAGTTGAAAATATTCGTAATTCAAAAAACTTTTTTGAATATGGAATGTACGTTCTAGTTTTAACGTTTCCTTTTTTTCGAATACTTAAATAGTGTACGGTATACCATAAATCATAATGCAATGTATATCCAGAGGTATAAAGCATATTTTTAGTCTATAAACTGTATTAATATTGTATTTTAAGTATTCTTTATTGTGTGGGTTATCTGGAAGAGATCGCTTATTAACGATAAGGCCGCCCGTTGATCTTTTACGTACTTACATCTATGAACGTCATTTACTTTTACTGTTTAAGTGCAATAAAGTGTAAATAAATAAATAATATATATCATTGTATCAACGATTAATCCATTCGATTAAATACTTTAAAAAAATGTAATTAGTTTTATATTAACAGATCATACCAAAGGTTATTGAAAGTTGAATCAGAATTCGCAATTAATGCTTTTGATATACATTGGTAACAATAACTGACATGGTGTTTTTTATTAATTAAAATCAATTAGGTCTAGTTTTGGAATGTTGTTTGTTGTCTGTTTAACAAAATAGATCTCTAGAAGTTCAGCAGACTAAGTTAAGAATCTTAAGGCTAATGCCACATCCAAAAGTGTCTATAGCTTAGTTACCATTTTTGCACATAAACTTAGCCCTTGAAAAAAACGAGGTTATGCTGTTCCTGTTGAATAAATACTTTGGATCATAAGGGAATTTAAATTAATTTGATAGAAGAGATTCAAATAAATAATCATATACTGGATAATTTATAATGGATTATTATGTATAATCGATTTAAATCGACACCTTATCTGGCTAAAGTTAAACCATGACGAAGCTTTTTTGATACTTTCCTGTCGTGGATCCATTTATTAGGGTAGTATTTTGCAGACTCATGCATTCTGCTCTTGATACGAAATGTAGATATCTCTTTCCGGGTCAAATCACTACTTTTGGGTAAAGGGTGCTGTAATATTTAACTACAGAGTATAAGATTATAGTAGTATCAACTAACTGACGCAATAGACATTTCTTTGCCACAGATTGCATTCGTTATTTTGATCGTTGCTTTTTTGGCCTTACGTTTGTCTTAGTGTTGCCAGATTTCTTGGAGTTGACATTTTGGGAAAAAGATCACTCCCACAGGTGGAGTTTAAACGCGCGATTGTAAATCGCACTTTTTTTTAATGGTGGTCTCACAACATCAGTATTAAGTCGTAATCAAAATTGATGTTTTAATGAGAATACTAATAGTACGTGTATTTTGGCTATTTGTATAGCACATAGAATCGATCAACAAAAATACGAAATTGTATTACTTACTTTGTAATTTTAGTTAATTGTCATTTTGGTAAAATTGGCACATGCCTGTTGAACCAGATTAATAACAATAAAAAAAGGCCATTAGCTTTCCAAGAATTCATTGAATACAATTACCATACTTAACTTCATGACCCGCACTATCTTGACAATCTCGTTTCCTGCTTACAAGTGAAATTAATGATTTTCTAAACATTTTTCGTTAGTATTGATTTTATGTTGGTTCCGGCAAACGTTCGACGGACGTGCTCGAACACGGAAAGCATTTTAAGCGGTTTGATATCTCTATTGTTCCGTTTATTTTAAGCCTTCATACCCAATATGGGATTACGATGAAATAAGTTCGGAGTAATGTCAAGGCAATCTACATTCCGGATTCAGATCCAGTCAAGTCTGATTTTAATCATGCTTATCGGGCAAATGTTTCTGTAAACGTCATGTTTTTATATAACTTACATAACTGCATTACATTTTTTATAACTGACATAATTAATTAAATTAACCTCAAATCATTTTTTAAAATTAGATAACAATTTTTATTTTTTATTTTACGAAAAACAACACAGACACATCACAAAAACACGATAAAAGAATAGTAATAATATATGACGAAGTACGAAGTAACCGAAGTACAAAAACAAAACAGTCACGGAAAGAAAAACAAAACAAAATTAAAATATAAATTTACATTAACAGAAACACAATAGGAGAATAAAAATATAAGATATATCGTGAATATTATATAATACACAAAAATATAACAGTGATTTCAATTTGGATTCTAAATTACACCTGAACGCAGCTGAGGGGCACGAAAAAATGTCAAAATGAAGAAAGTAATCGTTAAACGTTTTAAACATTCTTTGTAATCACACGAAAACCGACCTTTTAAGACGATTCATTAATTATTGTTAAATATTGTGGTCCATATTGTTCATTTATCCATCACAGAGATGGATCATGGACACCAACATTTTAGCAATAACTTAAGTTTTTGGAGGCATCGCAAACATTACAAGTTCGCATTATTAATAATGCGCCATGAATTGATTTCCGTACAGATTCTTTGAACAGTTTCTTTGAAGGACGTAGCGTCAGCCGAGTCCTTTGTACATAGATTAAATCGTTTATTGAAACTATACACATGATTATGAAATAAGTATTTAAGTTAAAGCGATCCGTTCAGATATTCTCTGAGTCAAAGATGTAGTTTAATTATTGGGTATTTGTCTCACGAACTGACTAAAATACTCTATCGTCTTTTTCCGCCCAAAGTGTGTTAAAAATATAAAATTAACAAATGTGACGCATTGAGACTTTCGTGATAACAGTTATTGTGAATGAGGACTGGTAGGGAGCTGCCGGATAGGTATCTTAAAATCAATAAGTATTCATATAGGTGAAATATATTCATATAGGTCTCCGTCGAAATATCCAAATCAAGGGCGTAGGGCGTACGAGAAGGCAAATAACTCTCTGCCATTTTATTTAGCGCCAAGTTTGTTTCAACAACTCGCAGACAGACCACCTCCAATATGTCGATACTATAAAAAACTAAGCTTAAAAACGTCTATATACGACAATACAATTTTCTCTCAGCGGACACGTTTTAAAGTCAGTCCATATAACGCCTTGTAGTTCAAGGGAAAGTAGAGGGCGCCAGGCCGCAACAGGTCTCCCATGCGCTGGACGAGTTCAGGTTCGCTATGGGTGTGACGGTATAAGAGTCTCGCTAATGACAGCGATGCTAAAGAAATGGAAGGCGATAGTGAGGCCTATCACACCCCATTCTATTAATACTATATGATGATCATGTCTGCTCTGCCGAAAGCGTCAAAAGAAAACAGATCTTAGGAGTCCGGGTCTTATAAAAGTATATCAATTTGCATCGACAAGGACTCAGAACGATACCATTGCACTTTCAAGTTAACGCATTAAAACGTATTTTATAACATGCGGGTAGTGAAACCATAATCTGGGTAACTCGGTGGCAACATGATACAAACCATGCTTCGAGTTTTATTAGAGTTTGGTTCTAGTTATACGATATCAATGTTGATTACTATCCATTGTTCATTTTGTTTTCTTTTTAACCGCATTCAGTGGTTTAAAGTTTCTCTGTATTAATAAATTCAACATAAAAATTATTACAACTAAATACAGAAAATATCTTTTAATTCATGTAAGAATCCAGCGAAACTCTTTTGTTCCGAAAATTCAACCGCATAAGTCATCTGTCATTTAAAATTTATTAACTAGCCACACCGAAAAGGTGACACCGGCGTTCGTGCGCGTGTGTCTCAATTCGAAATTCAAATAAGTACGCCAATTAAATGTCATAAATTTAAGCACAGATAACATTTTTTACGACAGACCTACACAAAAATCTTCTCACATAATAGATAACGTATCAGGGATTCAATAAGATGTCGAGATGCCTTTTATCAATACTTTATATCAAGCTTAGCTGTGGAAATCGAAGTCGGTGTTTTTACCCTCGCTGTCGTCACGATATACGGTTGGCGCCTTAGAGGGGATTATCCAGACATCCCCTCATACAATGTAATTCCTAAAGTTTTATAACGAATTTACGGAGAAAATTTAGGGCCGAGTCATTTATTCTCTTTAAAATAAATAATGAAAACACGCGGTCATACAACCTCTAGGTAAGCTATACTATATATTTTGTTAAACATATTCTGTACTTGATATTTGGTGTTAATTTTCTTATGCTTAGTTATTAACATTATTAAAGAGACGAGACACTATAACCGATTTTGATGTAGTTGAAATACGATTTTCACAAGAGGCAAGCTAACAATACCGATAATTTGTAATAAAATTGACGTGCACAATACATACATAACAATATAAAGTAATTTATTAGATAAAAGGTCATTGTTAAAAAACTAGACTAGAAATAAAGTCTCGTCACCGATTAGCTAGTATATGTATATATGCTATATATGCTTTCAAACATATTTTTTAACTTAAACTCAAAATATCTTTATTCAAGTAGGTCTTTATAAAGACACTTTTGAATCGTCAATTTTTACACTACCACCGGTTCGGAAGGCAGTCATCTACCGCTTAAATAAGCTAGGTAATTGTTTTTGGACATTATTTTGTGTGTGCCAATAAATACGTTTTCTAAAAACTTTCTCACACATATATAAATTTAATTGTTTATATGTCTACGCCTACGGTCGTTCAAGCGTACACGCTCGGCGGTTTCGCTTTGACCCGCCCTTTTTCTAGAACATACTGTGTCTATTGAAAAGTACACGCTGCGGTCTTACAGATCCCTTCTCACTCCTCAATAGTTAGCCTTTATACAGCTGAACTAACCTAAACATAACCTTACATAATTTTATACAGAAAATATACAGAAGGATAATCTTCATAGATACTAAGACAGCGATGTAGTAGCTCTTTAGTAACAATACTTAATACTAGGATTAATGGAAATTTTGTCTAGTATTTGTTGCAATTAAAAGTGATACCTCTTAACAATAAAATGGCTCTCGGGCATCTGCGTACACTGCGGGGGATATACACTTGAGGGGAGTGCCCTTACGACCCTCTGTTTATTTAGTTACCAAAATCTATTGCGAATGTTTTTGTTTGTATAATGACGATATTTTTTTCATACATCATACGATCAGAGTTATCAAAAAAATTGCCGAAACCCTGAGGTTTATTTGGGTAAAGCCAATTTTTATAAGCACATATAGTGTTATCTGTGCTTGAATCATTGAGCCTAATAAATTGAGTATATAAATGATAGTTAATGAGTGTGTTGTGAATATCTTCTCAGACCTGTTCATTATGGAACCGGCGTAGCTATAGATATAATACAATTATTCACGTATACAAGTGATGGCTCATTCGATTCTATATGAAAGGGTTTAATTAAAATTTATACTAAATTGCACAAAGCCATTATGAATCTTTTAGTTTGTAAAGCGATTAATTAATTCATAGTAACTCAACTAATTATAAAGTCACGTATGCCATAATTATTGCGGTTATATGAATAATATGTGATCTCGTCTATAACTATATTATAATGTATTGGAATGTGCTTTTGCCCGATTGTAATTGTTTGGTTGAATTTAAGCTATTTACGATAAACCACTCGAATTTAAATAAATGTCCATGATTAACGTCAACTTTGTTGTGTATCGCATTATTTGTATGAAAGTAATTTGTATGCTGTTGATTGATCATTTATATGGAGATAACACACACACATATATAGTGTGACGTATATATATATATATATATTTACGTCATGTCTGCTCTTTCGATTGGGGTTTTTAAAAATGATAGAATAAATTTTGTATATATGTATTATGTTTTTATTTTGTATATTAATGAGATAGAATAAGTGAGCGTGTACTCCAAAGACAAGCAATTCATTGTTTTAATGGAGAAACGATACATCTATTCACAAACCTATAAAGAAATAATTATTTTGTTAATTTTAATATAAAATAGATCTGTAAATGTGTTTGTGCGATAAATATCACCGGACTAAAAATCAATATATTACTTAAAAACCTGTCTTCTTCGCCTTTGCCCAAGACAGGGATGTATTCTAACAGTGTTTTTAAATTCTGGTACCCTAGATGCGCCTTTTATAAATTTCAAACCCTTCAGTCTGATAAAATATTCTGCGTCTCGTTCTATCACATAGCCAATGATGATGAAGAGAGAGTGACAAAGTACTTTCAAACTGAACATAAAAAACGTACGGACCATTAATATTACGAACGATATTATCCTATTGTATTTTTAAAAGTACTCAGACCGTCAACCTTAAGTCTGATAGAAGCATTTTATTAGCCCAACGCCGGATAAGCGGCACTTAAATGTGTTTTAATTAATGGAACGGTCAACATTTTATTTAATTGAGTCTTACAGAAGCTATTCCATATAAACTTAATACGTGAAGACTTATTATGAGTATTTTATTATCTTTCCAGTCTCTGTCAAGCGATCATCGTCCGTATGTTTGTTATTTACATCGGTTGATTATTTTTGTTGAAAAAGCTTACTATGATAAAAATAATTATATCACGCATACTCCTGTTTGCAAGTGAATTGTTGTGGTTCAGAATTTAGTAATAATTAATGTTAATTACTGCAGTAAGATAACTGTATGGACCACCAGAAGGTGACGTCCACACTGAATTTCTTGTGGATTCTTCTCGTCTGTGGGCTTAGTAAAGTTGCTCTAGTGACGTTCAAAAGTGGTCGTTAACAATCGTAATTATTTATAAATTACCCGTTCTTACGTTAACTTCCCCGCAGACAATACAATTGTATTATTAATTCCAAACTTTTTAAATTTGTTCTGGTGTTGTGGTTTGATTTATTACTGTTAAGTTGACATTAAAATCAAATTAAATACTACATTCTACAAAAGATATATTCACCCTCTCATCTAGATAAAAAATGTCCTTTGTTACACTCCTTGATAAGATAACTTTAGTTTTTGTTTTGTAAGATAAAGATAATTTATATACAAAGAGAACTTTGTTTAACCTATGACGTCATCATACCGCCATGCTGATTATACATGTTCATTCTGTTTGAACATATCATGAAGTCATGTCGGGGCATTATCCCTATTGGGAGACACAAGAACACACCATAATAATGCGATACCATAATAATGGTATCGCAGGTCAGCTTCAAATTAACATTGCTTTCTTTTCTAGGCACTTGAAACAATTTGTTCATAACGTTTGCGAAGCCAATTGCATTAGAAGCAATTTTGAGTCCATTAATCTTCGCCGACCTGCTTCAGTTGTATCGTGAACGTACGTTAATACGTTTTCCCCATTTCCGCGAGTCAATTAGAAGTTATCTTTCGTCCTTATAACCATTGTGGAAATTAAACAATTATCGACCTACTTTATAGCAAAAGCCGTCTTTTGAATATTGTTCGTTTGGTCTAGGAACACTACATCAAACTTAAAATATCTTTATTCAAATAGGTCTTTATAAAGACACTTTTGAATCTTAATTTTTTACACTACCACTGGTTTGGAAGGCAGTTATCTACCGAGATGAACCGTCAAGAAACTCGATAGCTGTTCTTTTAAAATAAACATTTCATACAACAATATGAATGACCAATTCAAATAACTAAAACTTTGCAAGGCTACTCAAGAATTAAACTGTCCCGATACTGAACTATTGCTTACACAATAAAGTGATCTTTGTCCTCTTAATATTCTTTAACGGTATAGTATGCCATTTCAACCAGAATTGTCTTTACGCGCGTTTTATATTTGTTAGAAGTTAATTTGGTTATACGTGCTAGGATTTTATTATATTTTTGCCAATCGAGTTAATGTTGATGTCGTTCTATTAATCTCATTGGTTTAAGCATTAAAAACTCTTTTGAAGTGTGCAGGGTTAACGAAGACCGATAAAACGGGCTATTTAAAAGATTTATAACCTACGTAACGGCTTACACCGTTCGGGGCACGCTTCTAACGAAAAACTTAAATTCTGTGAATTACTTAAAGACGTACCGTTTGAAATACCTGGGTTTTAATACATTGTGTAGTTGGCTTGCGGTAGGGCAAACATAAATTGCATGCCACATACAATATGTTTTATTTTATAATATACGGTGTTGCCATAAATATTGTCACAAAGAATTTGTACGTAACATTTATTACTATTTAAGATATTTATCTTAAAGACATACATTGATATCGTTTATAAGAGTATGAATATTATCGTAGATAAATTTCGAGAACATATATTTACAGTTATTTAAGTTTGAGTTCGTAAAATAAAAAGAAAATATATAAAACTTATTCGGAGTGGTCCATTAGCAAAATGATTCCATATTCAAAGTTCATTTTTGTTTTTTTTAATTGTAGTATTATTTATGGCCAGTACATATAAAACATATGACAGCCAACGACTTTAATCAAAAAAGGTTTTGTATTTAAGTTAAAAATGCAGATTATATTGTATTTTTGAAAGTCGAATCTTTGTATTGCAGGTTCGAATACACAACTTTTATAGTTAAGGTAATTAAACACTGAACATAAGATGAAACTAGTCGTTATCGGGAGATTATATGGATTAACACTGCTTTATGCATAAGCACGCACATTCCTTAAGACCCTCTCACGGGAACGTTTGTAACTTTAAATCTTTGCATTATAACAAAAGTCACATTTCTGCATATGTATACGTTTAATACCGGATACGTTATTTACGTGGCCATATTAAATGAAGAATGTAATTTTGCATGGATTTTTGCTGCAACTACGAGGTGTTGAACGAACTAGAGAGATAGAGCAAAGACAATATCTTAATTTGAGAATAGTAGATTTCACAATGAGTGCAACCTTTTGTTATGCGGTACAAACCTTAATTAAGGGCCGCAGTAATAAAGATAACAATTTCGAAGCCACAGATACATTTCGAATTGTCGTTGACTTCATTCTGTTATCTGTAAGTTATTATGGTGATTTTGTTTACAATATTGATATTGGATTTGAATTTAAGATAAGGCTCTAAAAGCAAGGGGTGGAAATTAAATCCCAAATTAAAGTTTTGTCAAAAGTGCCAGTCCTGCATCGTGTCACAATGTACCGTAATTTTAAACAGACTTATGGTTATTTTTTAATAGATTTTTTATAAAAGCGGATAAAGAAGAAGGAACATATATACATAATATATATATATTTTTTTGTATGTTTTAATATAATGCGTACTCACATAAGTATATTACAATGAAAATTACTTTTATCAAGTAGATGTACTGTACAGATGTATATCTCGTGCGGAATAAAAAGTTATTCGCTGGGGAATTGTCATATCAGAAAAATTAAAGATCTATCAGAGGGTGTATAAGAAAAACATAACTTTTTTAACGTTAGCGGTACCGACAAGGGAACTTATTAACGCAAGGATTTTAAAAACATGACGTTAAGTGTTAAGCACAATATGGTGCCTCTCCGTCTAGCCGCGTTTTAGTGACGCCAAGATGTTTCTCGTAGGGCAATGAAAAAGTTATGGTCTTCAACATGTATTTTGCATAAGATATTTGTGTTGCTCCGTATATGTATTTTAAGTATGTAAGGTAAGTAAGTGGTTATGTGGTAAAAGCTATCAAGTAATAGAAAGTTTACTTAAAGTTATTTATTAATCATTTATGTGTATATACACGCACGCACACACACACACGCACATATTTCCACAGTACAGTAATTGGTACTGGTACTTGATTTGTTTTTATTTATTTTTTCTTTGTATAATTCATTGTTTTTTCTTTTTTCTGTTTTCCATAAACAAGTAGATTATTACTTACATGGAGGCACTATCCTGGTATTCTCTAAACAAACATAAAAGTAATTGCTTTTTAAATGTTTTTTATCGTTTACACATAGTACTAGCGATCTGTGTGTGAAAAAAATTCCCGAAGAGCTCAATTTTATATACTGTCAAAGTGAGTACTTCAGTGTTCATCTTTTTATAACTAAAGTTTCCAAAGTAGATCCTCGTTTTCATTTTTTTTTATGGCCATAACACAAGGTTTCGATTTTAATTACATATCAATTAATATTCTGTAACTGATATATACTTTAATTATGAAATGATTATTAAGGGCGTGGTACTCTCGCTGAACACGAGTACTTGTAAATAATTTTAGTTTTTTGTTGAACCTGTTATATCGTGACAATAACACAATCTTGCATTATTTTATTAATTTCTAGGAAGTTTTAATATTATTTTCAAACGGAAAATAGAAAATCAATAAAAGTAGAATTAATTAATACTACTTAATAATACTGTTAATCCATTGACAAAGGTGAAAGAAAATATCTGATGTATTTCTTTATTGTGGTATTAAGCGTGATATAAAAGCCTATTGTAATGGACAATAAATTTCAGGGCCGAGGTCATTAAAACTAGGTGTTTTATCGTCATTCAATAAAACGCTATGGAATCTAGAGGCAATTTCAAACTTTATTATAGCAAGAATTTTGTGAGTGTAATAATTCATTTTTAAATGTTATTACAACAAGGTTGTACCAAAGAGGTTATACTTAACATAAGTGAACTTTTTGGTCAGCGTTTCAGCGCTGTGATGAAGGCGAAATAAAGACTCCTTTCTACCATCACTTGCCACGTACGTTGTGGAAATGAGCAACACTACGTGTTATGTGAATTTCATTTATATTAAACAGTTGGCATACAATTCAAGTGTTCCACATATTCCCTGATTCTTTACATATAAATCATATAACATTAAAAAAAACTTCAAACGCCATAACAAGTCAGCATCGTAGCTCAAACATCAAATTAATATTTTTAAAAATAACAGTATCAGTAAGGTTTAAATTCGCTGAGTCGATGAAGGTAACTAAAAATTAACTACGTTAGTAGAATGTGTAATGTTGTGTAAAGACATTAAACCATTTACGATTTAGAAACAATTTTGTTTTATTCGGGTTTATTTCTCCCACAGTATAATACCAAGAAAATTTCTCAGATCGGAAAGCGCACTATAAAGCTAGCAACTCACCCGTGACTAACCTGTTCGATCCATTCACACTTTATCGGCCATCAGGCGAACATTAAAAACACCGCAGTCTTAAAGATTAGCCTGTTAAAATAAAATATTATAACTTCATATAGCCTTGCTAAGCTAAACGTGCTCAAGCCTAAGAGCTAAAACGAGGACAAGACCTATTTTATACAGCTTGTGTTTTGGGTTCTAACTATAATAAACTTTATATACTTATTGCATTTGCTGGTGCATGGTTGCAGATGCAACCGTACTGTGAAACAACATGCTTATCGATTTAAAGGAGTGGCGGAGAGTTTCTTGGTAGTAAATGTTGAGTCAAAAAATTTTTATAACTTTTTTTAACTTTGACGATTCATAACATATATTTTATATTAAAATAATATATAGTTAATCACATATTTATTGTGGTTATATATAATGTAGTAGTTTCCTGTATCTGGTGAAATACTATTATTTTTATAGAAGTTGCGTTAAAAAAAAAACCAATAATCAAAGTCGAAGGATAACCTTTGATTAATCGGATAACAAACGTGATTGGGTTAGTCGTTCAGTTTCCAATGAAGCGAAGCTAATGTCGACTTGGGAGCTTTCCCTATCCACCTAATAATACTTAATTAAAGCTTTATGTTACAGTTCTGTATTGGACTTTTAAAAGAATTAATTTGCGATTTACATACATTTGTATCTAACGAATTCGGCATTTTATTAACTGGACTTTTAAAGCTTAGTTGAAAACGATAAATTTTATATACATATATACGAAAGTTGAATGACGTTTAGTACCAGGTATTAACTGCTTTATAAAGTACTGATTTATTCCGTTTTAGGTGATTTAATTTATAAAGAGTGTAATTTATAAGCGCAA